>JANJEY010000003.1:55798156-55812423 GCA_024703695.1 Erythroxylum cataractarum | reverse complement strand
GAGTGACAAAATAGTGAGGTTAGTATTTTTAGGTTAGGAAACACCTTGTGAGCCACTATTTTGGTTTTATCTCTATATACCTACTGTTTGTAATAGTGGAAGAAATATTCTAAGTTTTGTCTGTGGACGTAGCCCAAAGTTAAGGGTGAGCCACGTTAAAAATTTTGTGTCTATTTTGCTCATTTTATTTTTCATTTTCACAAAATACACCCGCTGCGCCCAACATGTATAAATTTCATTTACATTTTGCATTATTCTTTTAAAAAGGAAACCCCTTCTTCTTTAGTTCTTATTGAAATAAAAATTGAATATGAAACAGATAACTTGTGATCCATATTTAGTATTGAATAAGAAATATCATGATTAATTTCATCTCACTGCTAGATTTTTAACATTCTGTAAAAAAAGATGGTGTGTTTTTAGTCTCATTATAAGACATTAGCATTTGAAAGAAATAATATGATTCAAATCTCGTGGCCATATTCTTAGTTTTTTGTAAGAAACAATATGTTATGAGTCTCATTGTTAAATTTAACATTTTCAGATATGTATGTATGGCGTTCAATAATACTGGGATTTTGGTAGGCTATTGTCAGCTACGTATAAAGTTCAATTATCAAATTACATTATTATGTTTGGAAAAAGAAAAGTTTTCTTGGTTGGCTCTGTTTCGAAATAAGAATGAATATAAAAATAGAAAATTTGTAATTCATATACTGTTTTATAAGGAATATTAATATATTTTTCATCTCGTTGCAGCTAGATTCCTAGTATCTTGTAAGAAATATTGTCTCATAATCAATACGAGATTGATAGTTTCTAAAGAGTTTGAGATTTTGTGGAAAGAAAAACTTAACTTTGTAAATTGATTGAGTATCACATTTATACACAATTACAGAGAAGATCCTATCTTAATGGATATATCCTAGCTACCTAATTTAAATACACTTAAGATATATACAATCTGGATTAAAATAGAAAGACTCAGTCTATATGCTTATGATGGTGCAACGATTACTTTGTTACGCCCCCGCAAGTTGTAGGTTGGCCGAACAAGTGACAACTTGGAGAAGAGTCGATCAAAGGAGGCTCGGGGCAATGGTTTGGTTAGCAAATCAGCCACTTGATCAGCTGTATACAGATGACAGACTTCAATCTGATTGTTCTGAACTTGATCACGAACAAAGTGGAAGTCAATAGCAATATGCTTCATCTGACTATGAAACACCGGATTTTTACATAGATAGGTGACCCCAACATTATCAGTATGGATGAGTGGTGGAGCAAGGAGAGGATACCGAAGTTCACACAGAATATTAGTGAGCCAATTGGTCTCAACCACCGCGGCTGCCACCGCACAGTATTCAGCCTCCGTTGATGAGCGAGAAACAGTGCGTTGTTTCTTGGAAGACTAAGAGATGGGGGACCTGCTGAGATAGGTAATATAGCTGGTGGTGAAGGTGCGATCAACAGGATCGCCAGCCCAATCAGCATCCGAGTAGACAAAGAGACGAGAATTCCTTTCCTTCACAATTCTAATACTATAACCGGAGGTGTGATTCAAGTAACGAAGCAAGCGTTTGAGAGCTTGCCAGTGAGAGGGGCCGGGGAAATGCATAAACTGAGCCAATTTGTTCACAGCAAACACTAAGTCTGGGCGAGTGAAAGATAGATACTGCAATTTACCCACAATCTTCCGATAATTAGAACCATCAACAACCAACTTAGGCGAAGAAGTTGTTAAAACTAACTCAGAGCACATAGGTGTCGAAACACCCTTGGAATCCTGCATATGAGTTTCAAGTAACAAATCATATACATATTTGTGCTAGGATAAAAACAACCCATTCTCACATGGTGAGACTTCAACACCCAAAAAATAGTGTAAAGGCTCAAGATCCTTGATCGAGAATCATTGCGCCAAGCCTGAAATTATCTTGGAGACGGCACTAAAGACACTACCCGTTATGATGATATCGTCCACATAAATTAATAAGTAAATGATACAACTAGAATTCTGAAGAATAAAGAGTGATGTGTCTGACCGTAAGCCTTGAAAACCAACACTGACCAAATACCAAGTGAGTTTCATGTACCACGCCCTCGGTGCCTGCTTCAAGCCATATATAGCTTTATTTAGTTTGCAAACATACGTAGGAGTGGTGGATTGCTCAAAACTAGGAGGCTGCCTCATATAGACTTCTTCATCAAGTGTTCTTTGTAAAAATGCATTGTTAACATTGAGCTGCCGAATTGACCACGAATTCTGAGTAGCAATGGCAAGGACTAGTCGAACAGTTGCCGGCTTGACAACCGGACTGAAAGTGGCCTTGTAGTCCAGGCCTTAGCGTTGCGTATATCCCTTGGAAACTAATCTAGCTTTGTACCTATCAATTGTACCATCAGGTTTATATTTAATCTGAAACAACCACTTACAGTCAACCACGTTATGAGAGGGATCAAATGGTACCAATGCCCATGTTCGATTCTTAACTAATGCTTCGTTTTCAGCAAACATTGCTGCATTCCAGTGGGGTTGTTTGAGGGCCTGTTTGTAAGTAGTCGGGAAGGTTTGTAATGTGGCAGTGGTGGTGGCGCAGGCAGCAAAGGACTTTGGTTTTATGATGTTATTCTTGGAGCGAGTAAGCATAGGATAAGTGGTTGTGGTTTGTTTGGAGGGTAGCTCGTTGGATGGATCGAGACACACAGTTGGTTCTGGTGGAGGGGGTTCAGTTATGGTGGCAGGGTTAGTGATAGGTTGAGAAGACTAGTTCATAGGAGAGCTGGTAGGTAGAGGCGTGGAACTGGCAGAGATTGAAGGCAGTGTAGGGTCATAATTGAGATCGAGAGAAGGAGGAGTAGGAATTGTACCTGAGCTCGGAGGTGTTCAATAGAGATAGGAGAGGGCAGCCGTAAATTGTCTGGAGTGTGATCATTCGAATTTAAATTTGAATCCAAAAGCATTACATCAGTTTGTGGATCAACCAAATCCCAATATTCAATTGTAAAATTTTGTTTCAGATTAGCAAACATGGTTTGATATGGAAAATCATTTTCAAAAAACACAACATCTCGGGAGAGATAAATTTTCGAAGACTTCTGATCAAAACATTGGTAGCAGTAATGTTTAGATGAAAAACCAATATATACACACGGTGTGGATTTGGTTTCAAGTTTATTCTTGACATAGGGTCGGATCCACAGATAACACAATGAACCAAAGGTTTTAAGATTGTCAAAAGTCGGTTTTGTTTTAAACAAGGCTTCATGTGGAGTTCGATCATCTAAGGTTGGGAATGGCATTTTATTAATGAGTGTAACAACATGTTGACAGGCAAAGCTCCAAAATTGACTTGTTAGGAATGCTTGGTGCAGTAGTGTTTTAGCGGTTTCAATAACATGCCGATGTCGGCGTTCAACAAGAGCTACTCTTTGTGGAGTATAAGGTGGGGAAACAAGATGTTGTATGCCGTGTGTATGTATGTATGGTGTTAAGCCAACATATTCAGTACCACCATCCATGTATAGAGAATAAATTTTAGCATCAAATTGATGCTCCAAGAGCGGATGTAATGTTTTGAAAATATTTTGAACTTCATCCTTTGTTTTTAAAGTGAACAGCCACATATACTTTGAGTGTTGATAAACAAAAAGAACGTAATATCGTTTTTGATCAATTGATATTACGGGAGAAGTACCCCATAAATCACTAAAAAGAGTTTGAAGCGGTTTATCACTTTGCAATGTATTTTCGGAAAAAGGCAACCTGTGCATTTTATTTGAAAGACAAGAATTGCAAGCGGAATTAACTTTGGAATTTGAAAACGGAATGGCAAATTGCTTTAAAATCTGAAATAAAGTACGACGATTGGGATGACCCAATCAACGATGCCACAGGTCAAGGGATTGCACCGCCACATTGCATTGAGGATTGCACACACGCAGAGTATGTTGCGGCCACTCATAAAGTCCATCTCTATTCGGTCTTTGCATTAGAGGCACTCCCGAACTCAGATCCTTCACCACAAAAGAAAACGGAAAGAATTCAATAGAGGTGTTATTGTCAAGACAGAATTTGGAAACAGAGACAAGATTATAAGCAACATTTGGTGAGCATAGGGTATTTGTGAGTTGGAACTTTTTATTTGAAGCAATAAGATAAGTTTTACCAGTATGGGAGATTGGAATGGTATTACCATTGCCCATTGTAATCTCCGTCGGTCCGTGATAGTGATGCGCATGGTCCGAGCTTCCCACATCAGAAGTTATATGGTGACTCGCCCCAGAATCTACAACCCAGGTTTGTTGAGATGGATTAGTGTAGCTGGCATAATTGGCTCGAGCTTGATGATGACTGTGAGATTGAGAGCGGCAAACCTTTGCCTTGTGCCCATGCCTTTCACATAATTGGCATTTTGGTTTGTCATAGTTGGTGTTGTTCGAGTACCGCTGTTGCCACCAAGGCTGATTGTTATAATTATTTCTGGACGATTGACGCCAGTGTTGATTTCTCGACTGAGAGGGCCTGGAGTTGGATTGAATTTAGGCTACGGCAGCAACAATAGCTGGTTGTTTCTTACGCTCTTCGTTCTGAATGAAGAGCTCATGATCAAGCAGTTGCTCATACAATTCTTCATAGCTGATCGGGATTGATCGAGAGCGAATCGCAGCAGAGATGGCTGTGTATTCTGGTCCTAGGCCTTGGAGTATCCGCACCGTGAGCTGAGCATCGGACAGGTGCTCACCGGCAGTGGCGAGCTCATCAGCAATAGACCGAATATCATGAAGATAATCTACAATAGGGTGGGTATCTTTGGTGATCCTTGCAAGCTGATCTTACAGATTGATTAGGCGAGTCTGTGACTTGTTCGCAAAGGCCGTTTGGAGAGCAGTCCAGGCCTTGTGGGCAGTCGGGGCATTGGCTACAGTGGAGGCAAGCGTTGGTTTAACAGAAGCAAGAATGGCGTTCTGAACAAGTTTATCTTGTTGAAACCATTTGAGATAAGCCGGGTTTGGGGTCGATTGATTATTTGTTGTGATAGTTTGCGGCAGCACAGGGAGAGAGCCATCAAGATGGCCAAAGATATTGTGTCCATACATAAGCATGGATACTTGAGCCGACCAGATCGAGTAATTTTGGCTACCAGCTAATTTGATTGGGAATTGTGACGCGGGATTAAACTGAACAACGATATTGGCATTGGTACTGGTATTGTCGGAGTTAACAATTGTGGCAGCCATTGGTAATGAGCAGCTAAAAGAGTATGGTTTGGAAAAAAAAAAATAGCTAACTCGTTTGAGTGTGCAAGGCTCTAATACCATAAAGAGTTTGAGAATTTGTGGAAAGAAAAACTTAACTTTGTAGATTGATTGAGTATCACATTTATACACAATTACAGAGAAGATCCTATCTTAATGGATATACCCCAACTACCTAATTTAAATACACTCAAGATATATACAATCTGAATTGAAATAGAAAGACTCAGTCTATACGCCTATGATGGTGCAACGGTTACTTTGTTAGTTTCTTATTTAATTTCTACTCTACCTACTATATAATACTTTAATAGTCAAGGTCGACTTAATTCTTATGTGAAAATAGATCGCATACTAATTATATCAATAAACGTACTAAATTTTTATCATTTGCTTCTTTTGTAGTCTCATTTTCCTGGTTTGGTATTTATGCTGTTTTGGTCGGATTTATATCTAATTTCTTGAACAGAAAAGGCATTAAATTTATGATATTAAAGTCAACAGTTTTGAGTTTGTTCCTCCTCATAGCAAAATGTGACCCTTGATATCTCCTTGATTAAAATTGTGTCAACTTTAATTGTTTCAAATTCAAAATCAAGTTTTCCAGTCTCTTCATTGTGAATACAAAATGGTTAAGGAATTAATTGGTTCAAATTGTAAGTAAGCCACTTCACATAACTCGTTCAATTTCAAAATCAACTCCCCTTACCCTCTCTCATTACATCCCAAAAGAAGTTCACGTTACTTTTTTTTTTTTTCGAGGAAATTCCGTAGGCGAGCCAAGCGGACACACCTCTTTAAGGGTTCAACTGGCGCACCACCCCACAGGCGGGCTAAGCGAGCGCACCCTATCATTGAGGGCCCAACTAGTTCTCCATCTACAGGTAAAATCCCGGCTACCCCAGATTCTTACAAAAGGAACTAGCATGAAATCAAACTTGAGACCTAACTAAAGTCAAGCCCCGCTCTCAACCATCGAGCCACACCCTTTGAGGGCAGTTCACGTTACTCTACTTGAGTGAAATCCCTTCAAATTCAATGGCTAGTAAGATGGAATGAAATTGTGAAATTGCAGAACTAAAATTATTCCTCATGTTTAAATAATTAAATTACAAAATCAGGGAAAAAAAATTATGAGTATTGATGTTGTTTTATTCCATACAATCCCAAGTAAAACATAACATCACATGTTGAGCACAGCAACAGGGAATTCAGGTCAAAAGACATTTATTTTTATGTCATTCCACGGAAGATTGACACTAACAAATGACCTATCTTCCTATGCGACACCTGTAAATCCGCTGACATCCTCTTTTCCAAGGGTTGGCTGGTTTGCGTTGCCCACTGATGGCGCCGCCTCCGCCACGGTGTATAAACGGAGGGTTTCTAATTTTCGGCGGGAGGCTCCGCGGTGGATAGCTACTCGGCGGCTGAATAAATTTGTTATGCGGACTTTGTCTTGAGGGAGCATGAGGAATGGGGTCTTTTCCAAGGGTTGGATATCCGATGAATACGTTAGCTTCTGTTTTAGTTGCCAAGAACACACAGGCGAATAGCAGTCGAAGAGCAAAACCTGTGAAGTTCTTGGACTTGGCCATCACTGCAGGGTTGTAAATCACTAATGCTGCGAGATTATGTAGGGGCTATGGGCTTGCTGGCACGTAGTCGAGTTTTATACGCACGTGTCTTAATTTAATTTTTTTAAAACTGATAATACATTTTTTTAAAAAAAAAATTTGATCTTGGGTTAACGAGTGGGAAATAGGATATCTAAACTCTTGCTTTCTAGTTCACGAGAATAAGTCGCTAGTCAAAAGCATAGATTTCATGAACACTGTTTTTATACAGTATCTTTAAAAAATCATTTACCTTTGGAATTTTTAAAATAGAAATCAATACATTATTACTGGTCAATTTAAAAAAAGTCATTATCTGGGGGTAATTATATTAGAAAACTATTTCTCATATTATGTTAGGATGTCTTAATTGTAAAATTTTGATAAAGAGATTTTCTAATTTATAATACAAAAGAATAATACTTTTTGGGAATTTGTTATTAAAATTTCAAAGGAATGAAATAAATTCAAAATAGTTTTCAATTGAAGTTAAAAATTATTTTTATAAAATTATTTTTAAATTAAATTAAAATAAATTTTTATTTACTTAGGAGTCAATACTTTAATTTAAGTTAATACCAAAGAGCTAGAAATATCATTTTAAACTACAACTATTATATTAATAATTAGAATTACATATATATAAATATATATAGACACTAACACATGTATATAAGTGTTGGTGATATTATCTAAAAGTTAAGTACATATATAAAACATGATTATTGCCTTAGATTGTTATATGAATAAATAAGAGTCTTTTTTTTATATTATCACACTCATTGGGCAAACTCAAAGCCATTTTAAGTCAATTATATTTAGTCTCATAACAATGAGTGCTACTTAAATAAATTTGTGTAATTCCAATAACAAATTTATGATCATATGAATTTAAAGGTATAATTAAGAATAACATATAAAATATGTTTTAACAAAGAGATCATAGATGATTAGAGATGACAATAAAGCCTAATCTCAATCTAGTATCATATGAAGTCAGTATGTATGGTCTAAGTTGACTAGATTTCAGGTTAAATTCAAGTTTTTTTTAAAAAAAAATTATGACTTTATCTGAACTTTTTTTAAATTTCGAGCTTTGAATTAGACTCAAGTTTGAACTGCCTAGCTCAACCTAATTTGAAGCCCTGAACTTCTTATATTATTCAAAATGATGTCATTTTATAATAATATAATTATTGACGAATGAAAATTGTAACAAAACAATGATAATGTGCTCTTACACTATCCCTATTTTTGCGCCATAATCCTCTCCTTGTCTATTGTTTGCCCTAATAATCTCTTCTTTTATTGTGTCACCCATCGTTTGTCATTTGATGGAAATAAAAGAATCATAATAAGAGGTTTCGTTTAGTGCCTTTAGCTTCCACATATAACTTCAAGTGTTATCAACTGCCTGTAGCATCTCCTGTGACAACACTGTTGGTTAATGTCATAGAGTCAATCGATTGATTGTATTTAGTGACAAAATAATTTAAAGATATTCTTTATTTTGCATATATTTAGATGTATATGATAAAATCTATAGAATAATTATACATTGCAAATAAAATTATGATGAGATTTATATTGCCTTTATATATTACCCTTAAAATGTTCCTAGTCATTGTTCTATTAAGACTGAACATTAATATAACATAAAAATAATATCACACGTTATATTTTTATTTATGAAGGAAATAGTCGATATCGTTGGAGATATTTAAATAAATGTATAGGTACTTTTTAGAGAACAAGTTTATTAAAATAACCTTTTATGAGAAATTTGTTTGGAAAGTTACTTATATGTTTGTAGAAATTTTCATTGTGATGATTGTATAAATTATTCTTTGACTTAAGATTTCAAAAGTTTTCTTATATATAAATTGCTATGTTTTAATATTACTTATGACATATTCTAATTATAAGTAGTTCAATCGGTAGTCATTGGATATATCATAAGTTATATAGAGATAATTGAGTTATTAAGATATGATTGATCACCCTAAAGTAATTAGAGATAATGTTTTATTGTTCTTAATTAGTATTGATTCAGAAAATCCTTGACTAAGGTGAATGACATTTTGTAAATAGTTTACAAATGTCATTAGTTAAATCAATTACTAATGGTAGAGAACTAATATGATTGGACTTAAATTAGAGTAGATATTAATTTTATGTTTTATGTCCAATCAAAATATTGTATGATGAAATGATTGAATTATACAAAAAAATCATGCATAAAAAGATTAATCAAAACCACTTTGATATTCCTAAATATTTGGATGGTCATGATATATTACTAAACATCAATCTTGACCTATGGATATAAATTATTTAATTAGATAATTATAGATAAATTAAAGAAATTTAATTTATTTAATCTTAAATATAGTTTAGAGTTATAATTTGTATCCATCACCAATATATTTGAGAATCTAACGGGTAAAACATAAAGAACGGGTTAAAAAGAGCAAAGATATTTATAATTCAAATTAAAGTTTAACTGAAATTAAATATTGTATCAAAGTATGTTCACTAGCTTTGGCTTCTTTGCGATCAAAATGTTAAAAATTACTTCTGTTGCTTCCAATGGGAGCTCAAAATCCCGCCATTCCATGTTATTATGGAAATTGGACTAAAGACTGATGTTTGAAGCCATTTTGAATCTTATTTTTAGCTTTCCTTCAAAGTTTTCTTTTGTTAGTTCATTTGATTATATAAATGTAGATATATATGTAAAATAACTGATATTTCAGCAAGCTAATAGTATATTCCAACCATGTTAAGGAGTCAACCTTGCAACTCTTCATAGATGAAAAGTTAAATCTCTGTACAAAACACTTTCTTGAGATTGTACCGAAGGTTGAGAAGTTGAGAAAATATTATTGCTGCTGATAATTACTGATAATTACAAATAACCTGTGGCTCGCAATGCGCATCTTTTAATAATAATTTAGAGCAAATTTTCACATTATCCACTAGTTCCTGTCGTTCAAGGTTCAATTTCGTCGAGAAAAATTGTTGTAATCGCGTCTTCTTCCACAAAGTTGGGATATGCCTATGATTTGCTCCAATTGTATGCTCACCAACAGCAAAAGAATATGCGACAAATAATGGTTTCTACTGTAACAAAGACGATACAAATTCTAAACGCTTCAATTGTCGAATCCCTCTTTAACTGATTCTGCGTACTCGTCCCAGCATTTTCCCGCTTCTTCCTTTTGATTCAACATGGTATATAAGATAGCCTACACAAAATGAGAAATCTATTAAACACAACAAATTAAATTGTTGACCTAATAAGTTCCTGTTATTGCATACATATATTCTCCTCAGGCTAAGACCTATATTTACTGCAAGGAAAATGGATTAGCTAGAGAGATATTCTTCCCGTAATAATGTAGTCAAAAGTTACTACCGCAATCAAAGTTCAGGGGTTAGAAAAGATTAATTAGAGGTTTTAAGAGCAGTCTAGATTGTTAATGTCCAAAATATGATATTAAATTAATACACTCACTGACCTTGTAAAGGGGAACTCGAGCATCTGAAGGAAGACTGTAATCATCCTGGAGACATTTGCAGTCCAGTGCTGCCTTGTATTTTCCCTGCAGTGGTACATATAGACACTGATCAAACAAATATTTATTTTCGTTACAATTTCCTGAGGCCAGTTTAGTACTAAATCCTAACAAAAGTTGCTACGGTTATTACAATATTACGGGCAGATCATCATATGTCTCAACTTTCAAGAAATAACCCGGCCCCATTGAAGATTGCAACTTACAGGGAATAGCGTATCCAACAAGAATGATGGCTTTCGCAACTAGAAATTAATGGAACATTTCACAACAAACAGCTCCTGATCTAGATAGTTTCCTCATGCATTTCCATTTAGTTTGACATCATTTGATTGAAGACTGTGTACTTCTGTTATAAACCAAATTTGCAGGGAAGGCAATATTTATAAACCTGACAGATGAGAACTTCTACCAAAACCATCTCCACGTTATATGCAGGCTCAGGATCGTCCTTATATTTTCCATACGCTTTTTGAAGGAAACCCACTGCTTCTTCTGCCTTCCCGTACCTCATTAGTAGCACTGCCTGCATCTGTTCATGTAGACAGCTATTCTTCAGCACTGGGGAAATTGAAACTTAATCATAAGTAAAACTTAAAAGAAGTGTCACGTCAGGTTATTTACTCCTAAGATGACTGCAGTGAACTCATTGATTGTGAAGGAATCAGTTTAACCTCTGAAACTTTTTATTTAATAAAAGAATTATCAAGAATAATGCTCTTTTACGCAGAACCATTGTCTGGACTCTTTAAGAATGCTGAGAAGAGAACCTTAATGTTCTCCACATCTAACATAGAAGGTCTTGACGGCAGCCTAAAAGTGGTTGATGGTGGTTCTTCTTTACTAGAAGACAGCATGGCCGTAATGTCTAGTAATGATTTTAGTGCGATCCTCCCAGCCAAAGGATATGATACTGCTGGTGGTGCTTTTTGATACAATTCTCTTGGACCTGCAATGGCTCTCCGGTTCATCTTCAAGCTGGCATTGATGATTCCAAGAGCACAAGCAAAGGCTATGGATGTCTTTAACACTCCTTTCAGAATTTTCTTATCATTCTTGCCATTTCCTGAAGGTGTTGAAGGTTTCTCTAGTGCACAAACGACTGGATTGCTGACATTCCTAAGTGGAAATCGAATAGAGTCGCCGATCATTGGGAAAGAAGTGCGGTCAATGTTGAAACGTGGTTTACGCTCCAGCGGAGTGATCAAGGTGGAAGATGAGGTGCATGCAAATTGAGGTCTATTTCCACGGCAAATCATGGATTCTGATCTTGGGTTGCAAAGGGGAAAGTTCAGGTCTTGGTCATAAATTCAAGTGGCTATAAATGAATGGAGTCAAATCTTTCAATTTCCGCAAGAAAGGCATCAACATGTTACTTTTCAGACGAGTAGGAACATTTCTAATTAGCTAAGGAATCAATATTGGGGTGCCCACCATAAAGATATTTTATGCTTGTGGCTGGGGAGATCCAAAAGTAGTTGCCACCGCAATGTATGAGCTTGCAATTTCTGTTTCAAGTAGACGATTGTGTAGCCACTTAATTTTTCTCCTGTAATTCACAACTTACCGCCGAAATTTATCTTCCTTTTTTCCAAAGCTTATTCCTTCATATCCAATATAGGTATATGCCTTACCCTGATTTTTTATGCTTCTAATAGCAGCTACTTTACCAACTTCGCAAGACTCGAATAAGAATTACGTAATCCCAAGCCATTAGTCCTCAGAGTCTAAAAGCTTGGAGAAACTTCCATTACAGTGTATTAAGCAAACATTCAACTATGTCTACTTTGAGACATTTTAGTTTGACAATATTGATTAACCGTAATTGTAGAGTGTAGCAGTACCTATCTCAGATAAGTACAAATCAATTATACGAATACAATAATTATTAGTGATTATCTTTCTCTTATTATCTAACTTACGAATTGGATATTGATTTTTAATTAAAAATAATAATTAAACAAATAAAATAAAATAGAAAATAATAATGAACCAAGAATAAAGAAAATGCTTAGAAAAAGCAATATCAAAAGTTAGTGTGTAGGTGATGAATTCCTTTAAAAATCGTTATCATGCAATTGTTTTATTGACTATTACACTGTAAAAATTTCTATCTTATATTAATAACTCTCTAAAAACTAATTCATAGGGTTATTAATTGAAATCTTTTTAGTTAAAGTTCTTATGATTGCTTTATTAATTTATAAATTTCATTATTAAGTTTAACCCTAATATAGATGATTTATGTTAACCTATCTTTAAGTTTGCAATCAACTCCTTTCAATTATGGTAAATCTATTTATACACAAGATTTCTTATTAATCTTTATGTTATGAAGTGAACATATTCATTTATTTTAAAACTTGCACGCTAAAAAAGGCTTGCTAGTAACTATTAAAATCGCCTTACTCGATTCTCGATTTAAATAGTCAATGTTCTTGCATACAAACTATCTAATCTACTTTAAATGCTATAACAATTTTTGAAATAATTTTGTCAAATTTTAATGTCTTGTTTCAAGATCCCAAATAAAATTTCAAGTCTAGATTATTGTTGCTTTGATACAAGAACGAAACTTTATAGCTAATTTGCATTATCAAATGATTTATAGTGAAAAATCGTGCTCTTAATCTCACTCTTTCATATTTTTTTAATGATATTTTATTTACTAAATTATTCTTAGAATTTTAAGTCCTAAATTGTATTTAGTTCCATTGACAGATCTTAATAAAAGAAACAATAAAGTTTCTTCCCCATAAATGGGTTATCAGCTACAAAAATTTGCGACAAGCAATCAAATCAATATTATATGCATACGTTTATTCTAAGAAGGATGGGACTATGGAAATTAGATGTAAACTAATTAAAAAAAAAAGATAAAATACCATAAGTATTTCCTACTCAATTTATGACGGTATCTTGTCCAATATAAAAGATGCTCCAATTTTTCTTTCATATTTCAAAGACTATCGATATTTTTCTTCAAACTTTTCTATTATTTAAAATAACATGAACATGATATAGAAAGCTACTAGAATTCAAAGGCATCTAGATGGAGATCTAGCAGTTAATATGTTAGGAGAACCCTTTGGTAGATTTAACTTCTATGCTTCAGATCCTTGATCTAAGAACGTTTTTAATTTATCATCGTATTATCAAAAACTTTATTAAAATAAAAAATACCATAAAATATTTTATAAATACAGAGAAAGTATCCTAAATTAATAGATAACTAACACTATTACCAAAATCAAATATACACCCCTGAGAGTAGGACTCTCTTCATATTTACAATATAAAATTTTCAAAACTCATATTAAATATACTCATCAAAAGTTAGTCTTATCCAAACAATATATCAATGATCAAGCATTTTTAATACTAAAGAAGTTTGCATATATTCCATCAACTCTTTTTAAGGTAGCAAATATTTTTTTCTCATGAGAATCATAATCCTTTAGTGACAGCCCCCATATCACGAATAATATTAGTGAGGCAAAAACCAAATCATTATACTGTCGAAATAACAAGCAATTACATAGAACTCAAAGCACTACTAGAAAAATGTTAAATTGCGACGGAATATTACCGACGGTATAAAAATCGTTGATATTACCAACCGAAAATGCATATCTGTCGGCAAAATTGGTTGTGGAATAAAAGTGTTGCGATGGAGCAACATTCCGTCGCTGAATGTTGTGGAGGTTTTTTACCGACATACATTTCGGTCGATAAAGTGGTCGGTAAAAATGTCGGATTCACGCCCTTCATTAAAACGAAAACGAAGTCGTTTTGGTTTAAAAGTCGTTTTCGT
>JANJEY010000003.1:55775822-55798056 GCA_024703695.1 Erythroxylum cataractarum | reverse complement strand
AAATTGAAAGAGATAGAGCAAAAGGCAAGATTGGTCTGTGTCAAAAGCAGTATTTGAAGAAGGTACTACAACGTTTCAGGATGAATGAAAATTCAAAATCGATCCACTACAGGTTTTGTATTCACTCTTACTGGAGATCTAGTGAGTTGGAGATCAACTTTGCAATCTATAATTACTTTATCAACTACTGAGGCAGAATACATGGCAGTAACAAGAGCTATTAAAGAAGCCATCTGGCTTCAAGGGTTGCTTGATGACTTAAGGGTCCATCAGGACCATGTGGATATTCATTGCGACAGTCAGAGCACTATTTATTTAGCAAAGAATTAAGTTCATCATACACGTACAAAACACGTTGATGTGAGGTTCCATTTTGTTCGTGAGATTATTGATGAGGGAGATATTCTTCTTCAGAAGATTGAGGCTGCTGACAATCCTGCTGATATGTTGACAAAACCAGTTTCGTTACTCAAGTTTAAACATTGCTTAGACTTGATTGACATTTGTAAAATTTGTTGATTGCCCCGTGGGGGATTGGGAGACGACTATTGAAAATTCCACTTCGAGGATTTGAGCCAAGGTGGAGATTGTTGAATATTGTCTCAAATTCAAGTAAAAAATGGAAGCTTGCTTACCTTCTCAAATGTCAGAAATCTCAACCTACTTTCGGTGATCAAAAATGGTGGCTCAACAATGGTGGCTTGTGTTTTTTCATAGATTTCGGTGGTGTAGCTGAAGGCTTTCACACCCATGAAGATCTCTATAAAAGGGAAGCAATTGAAGGAGAAAAAGAGCACACGGAGAAAAATTCTCCAAAAGAGAGGAGAGAGAAGAGTGAGAGAAACAATTTCGGGAGAAGAAGAAGAGAGACTAGTGAGAGGGAGAGAAAAAAAAAAAGAAAAGAAAAAGTTATTTTTATTTTCTCTTTTCTAGTAGGAGTTTGGGTTATTTTTGGTCTCTTAAAAATTGAGTGATAAACACTATTGTATGCTCTCAGCGTTATAGTGAAATACTCAGTCGTCTCCAAACTGGATATAGGCATTGCCGAACTAGTATAAAAATTTTGGTGTTCTCTTGTTGTTATTTTATTTGCACTCCGAATTTATTAACGTTTCTGCACAACACTACTGACTCAAAATCAGAACCGGATTGCTATTTCGCATCCAGTGTTTTCGGTGGTTCTACCGAGATTTTGGCTCAACTATTGGAACTAAAAGCGTGGTTTGAGAATCAAACCATGTACCACTTCAATTCTTGTTCAGTTCTTATGGTGTATGATAAGGATTTAGTAGTCAATTAATAAACCTATTTTTAGCTCATTTTGTTCTTATGTTTTGCACAAAATTTTCACAATATTTATAAACTCATCTTCGCGTTTATCTTGCAAACTCATCTTCTCTAATATTTTTCGCAATTGTTTTATTATGTATTTAACTATTTATTCAACTTGTGCAGTTATTTTATTACGTATTTAACTATTTACTCAACTTGAATATTTATTTTGAGATTTATATAATATTATTAGACTTTTTTTTATATTTTAATATTTATTTTTAATATTAAATTTACCATTGTTATAATCCATATAAAAGATTCGGTTAGATATATTTTCATTTATATTTCATATGATTTAACATTATATAATAATTAATATGTTAAACTTTGCATATTATTTAATATATTTTAAATAATATTTATATGCATAAATAATTTTTATTATAAAATTAAATATAGTTAAATTTTAAAATGTTTTTTTTTATTTTTATTTTGTCAAATTGTCTATTATATGAAACTCTTTTTAAAAAGGTCTTTTTCAAATAACAATCAAACAGTCAATTGGCTTCTTAGAAAAACTCTTCTAAGAAAAGCTCTATTGACAAAAGCTCTACTAATATAAGGCCATTCAAACAAATACAAGAAGCTCAAATTTGGAGCTTCTAAAAAAAACATTTTTCAGGTAGATTTTTTAGATCAATTAATGAACCTATTTTTTTATCCCTTTGGTCCTTATGTTTTACACATAATTCCCACAATGCCTACAAACACATCTGCACGTTTATTTTGAGATTTGTATAATATTATTTGACTTTTTATATGTTTTAATATTTATTTTTTATATTAGTTTTACTTATGTTATAATCTATATAAAATATTTGGTTAGATATATTTTCATTTATATTTTATATGGTTTAAAATTATATAATAATTAATGTATTGTGCTTTGCATATTGTTTAATATACTTTAAATAATATTTATATGCATAAATAATTTTTATTACAAAATAAAATATAGTTAAAATCAAAAGTATGCTTTATTTTTATGTTGTCAAATAATCTACGCTCTTTTTTAAATAATAGTCAACTGACTTCTTAAAAATACTTTTTTTTAGAAAAGATCTACAAAAAAAAGCTCTACTAAAAAAAACTTTAATAATATAAACCCAATCAAACAGAATCTTAAAATATGATTGTAAAAGCTAATCATCTTTTATCTTTACGCATGTTCATCATTCTTTTCTGTTTTAGTGCTGGAATTTGGACTGAACCATTATTTATTATGCCCTTCCATAGCGAAAGGAATCGAATTTGATGAAAATTTTAGCACAATTAGTCATGGAAGATTCAACAGGAATATTTGAAAGTTGCAACTTTTGAAAGGACATAAGTCATCTCCATGAGGTGACTCATATTTTTATGCCAAGTCTAGGGTCCCGTTGTTCCTAACTGGATCAAAGGGCATGTTACTTGAAGACCAATAAGAATATTGAAGAAAAAAGAAATAGAAATCATTGCTTTATTTTTTATACCATTTAATCATGCACCAAGTGTTCCTGGCTGTTGGTAGGAAACATTTTGGATGAGATGGCATCAAAGAATCATAAGTGATATAAGATGGTTTATGCTTCTGAAACTAGCTGTTCTTTTGATCCATACAAATATGGTATATCACCTTATGAATAGATCACGTTGCTCCAAGTTGTATACTATTTAAATTAAGCGAAAATGAAACAGACATTAACTAAACGCAACATTTAAGCTGAAAATGAGACATCTCTGTACACATGATGGTACCATATAAGATGCTGATTTTGTTATATGAATGATATAAATTGGACAAGATATAGGTTGAACCTATTTTGTACAAGCCACATGATTAATTTAGAGCAATTCTCTCAATAGAGACTAGTTTCTATCTTTAGGAGAAGAACCAACAAAATAAAATCATGGACTTTTTTTCTTTATTTATAAAAGGAACATGAAACCAAAATTAACAACTAGACGAGGGGAGCAGAATCATGGATTTTTTTAAATCATATGGGATAGGGTTTCATCTTAAAGGGATAGCTCTGTCCGTAAGAATCCTTTCAAGCATGTCAGAGTATGTCTTTACACTGCAAAGTCTAATTTGTCCACATACATAATTTTCATTTTCATCGCTACAGCCACTTGAAAGCTTCATCTATCTCACCTGTTAGTAGTACTAATAGTAGTGGGTCACAGACACACCATTGATGATAAGTCAACACATTATTGATGTGGAATCACAACAACTTACCAGAATAATCTTCATTATATAACCGCAGCATTTGATGGGAAGGTGATCTTGACTTGAAAAATGATCTTATAAGATATTCTTGATATGCACATGGGATATCAAATAAAGCTGATGCAAATCATTAACTATCAACTTATTGTTAAGGCATATATATATATATATATTATGGTACAATCTGGTATTTTGTTTCTGAATTATTCAACGCTAGCTATTCCGTGGATGGTACTTTTTTTTTTTCTTCTTCTCAGATAATAGAGCAATTCTATTTGCATTATGGTATATTCCAAACTCAATAACATATAAAAGGGAATATAATATTTACTCTTTTATTAGTCCACAAGTAGACAAATCTTTGATTACCTTGGGAAACAGTAGGGTATGACTATGATGTACAGATACCAATTAATAATATAATTACTTTTATTTTACTGAGTTTTTCTTTTAATGCATGAAAATATTTTTGATTAAATTATCTCACTATATATATATTTCAGTCTTGCAATATAATGTGAAATGAAAACTCTTGTTTTCAGTTACTGTTAATTAAAATCCTTGAAGTCCAAGTATATCTTAATCAGAAGACTAATTTAATATTTTCTATTTGTACAAACAAACAAAGCGAAGTGGGTTGGGTTGGGTTGGGTTGGGTTGGGGGCACATATGCATGTTAATAGATTAAGTACGTTTTAGGGTTGGTAGGAAGTTACAACGGTTGTACTGTAAAACAAATTATATGGTTCTTTTTTCTTTTTTTTTTCCCCCACCCATCTGGTCTCTGAATCCCATAGTAAGCGTACTGTTTACCCTCGGAAAACCGGTACTAACTCTTATCATTTCTTTCGGTGGGAATACCCTCTTTTTCCTATAAATAGAGGCTATTGGTTGCTCCTTACAGGTCATACAACAATTGTTCTCTGTCTATCAGAAGAACTTCTCTAGCTTTCTTTCCATTTAAAGAAACTTTCCTTTATGATGATATTCTAATCATCATATCATAAACTACAAAAGAATAGGAGCGGCGCTAGCTACTTAGCTAGTTCAGGCTTCTAGGGTATTATATACTTGGGAAAGAAAAGAGCTAGGCACTAGCGATGTTGTTGACAGAAGATAGAGAGCACAGATGATGATATGCAAGTGCAAAAGGATTCTGCATCTCGCTCCTTTGTGCTCTCTATGCTTCTGTCATCACATCCAGCCTTCTCATTCTCACCCTTTCTGCTTGCTTTTCTTTTTTCTTCATCTTCTTGGTTATTGTTCTTCTTCTTGTGTTTTTGTCCACAACTTTATCTGCTTACTGTTGTGTTCAGTTATTTTTTTTATTTTTTATTTAGTTGACAATCAGAATTCCGGAACCAGATTTTTCCAGATCGTGGAGATGGCTTTTGACCAAAATTTTTTTGAAGAGTCTGCAGGTCTAGCTTTCTGGGATTCGTATAGATTCTACAGCAAACGAAAAGGTACCCTCATACCATCAAGACTAGGTCTTATTATTACCTTTCTATTTTCTGCCCTCTTATTCTAACGTGTTATTATATGTTTCATCCATTCTTCGTCAGAATTCGATGTTAATATTGGACATTGATTTGTCATTCTTCATGGCTCATCCTTCAGGTCTGGAAATCCTACAATTTCTTGTTGTTACTGTGTTTTAGCATGTTAATGTTATCATCATCAGTTCAAGACACCTTTTCTAAATTTCTTCAGAAAAGTTTACTCCCCTTTTTATGTTTAACTTATACTGTGGTGAGTTGCTTTTATCCTCTTAATTTTTGGCTAGTGATTAAGTATCTTTTAGTGGCTTGTATTGCTAATTCCCTGTGGTCAAATAGACAAGAGGGCATTGAATCTGACAACATTCTGATGCTGCGCTCAGATATAGAATTGAAAAAAGTGATTCTTGAAAAGCAGTAGGCACCACATGGTTTTGGGAAAAGGGTCATGTTTATCCAAGGAAAAATCAAAGTAATCAACCATATCCAACGCATAGGACAAGAATAGTCTCTTCAGAGAAGGGCAGAAGTTATTCTTACGCGAGAGGGTAGAATCATTGTTTGATTGATTGGAGAACATCGGTAGAACTTCAGTTAATTTCTTATCATTTGCTTCCATCTTTGTTTTCCTGCTAAAAGAGAAATTGGATGAAGAGAAGTGGAACAGATTTCAGTAGCTTCTATATTATTGCAGTTATTTGACAATGTTATGCTACTAAAGACCCTAATAATTCTCGTTTAGAAAGTAATTAATTCAAGAAGAATATCTGCTTTGGATTGTATGACGAAATCCTGTAAATCATCCTACTACGTTTGTTTGTTTTTTTTGTTTAAACATGAGTACAAAAAGCCATTCTAGGAACAAGTGAGCAATCTGTAACGACTCCATCCTTTTGATCATCAATTCCATCTTTTAAGCTAAATAAATGTCTTACAACAATTAAAACGGTAATTGGCTCTGCATTTGTAGCTTTTTCTATTAAGGTAAACAATCTTTAGAGATCATTGTGATTGATTATGCTTTTATTAGCTCTATGTAGAGTAATGCACAGTAAATGCGGAGAAATATTATTGAACTGTTCATTAGAGTGAATTATCTAAGAAGTGTTCTTAAAGCAGCTGTTTTATATTTTGTTGTATTGACTCCTACACTTCCAATTTGACCGTGCTGAAATTTACAAGTATTTCTTCTTTTTCTTTTACTGGATAATAATATGTGATGAACGTTGCCCGTAGCACAGACTTTAGTCAATCCATTAAGATTTAAGGATAATTACTGCTCCTCCTGGTTAGAATTTAAACTAGTCAAATCCCTTCATTTACTTCTCAGTTGATTATTTCTTTCTATTCTTGTATTGAAAACGTTTCCCTGTGACAGAAACATAAGCAACGTAAACTGTTTTCTCACCCGCACTTAATCTTCATTGCTTTCATTTTTGGTTAAGAAACAGTGGAAGTTTGGGATTACATCTAAAGCCTCTCAGGAACAGCAATCGGCATTCAGAAATAGTAAATCCCAGTTGAAGAATCACTCCAGATCTGCCCTCCAAACGAGTATGACGACAAATATAGCAGCTCCAGTGTTCCTCCAACAATATTGACACTCCTGTATGTACTAAAAGCCTGTGTAAATCAACACAACATTTGTTTCAACCTCTGCTTGTAGACTTTCTTTAATTAGAGCTAAGTCAGCTAAGCATTGCGGTCATATCAATTGCCAGATAGTATGAAGGAATTTTAAACTATGTTGAGAATTGGATAACAATAATCCAAGTTTTGAAAATCTTGACGTAACTTTTTGATTTTTTTTTTGTTTTTCCGTACACGAATTAATAATAGAGATCTATGACATTTTAATGAGATAGAACAAGGATTAATGAAGTTCACATAGAGTAGAGATAATCTATGAAATATTTTAATCAGATAGGGTTAAGATTAATTAATGAGAAAATACAACTCAAACACGGTGTTGAGACCACTTATAATATGTATAATGGAAATATCCCAATATTGGCTATCATGAAAATGGAAATGCAAACAAGGATAACCGAATCGAAAATTATATGTGGAGGATATAATAATACAAAGACTTAAACATGAAACATTTTATTGATAAAGATTTCTCATCCTATCCAATAATTCTTCCTAAACTAAAACATAAAACTATGATTCTCATCGAAGTGGATCATGCATACAAAGATTAACCGAAAAATAACCATATAAGCTATAATTATTAAATTATGAAATATTTATTGCAAAATACTTCAGTCAAGATTATTCATTGCATTAATTTCCAATGAAAATTTGCTTGTTTAAATTCTCTGTAAGACTTATGTAGTCATAACTAAGTAAGCAACCATAACCTTCATTTATGTGTATCTTCTGAACTGAAGCTAAACTGCTATGGTTATACTTTATAAAAGTATGATTTATAAATGTATTCTTCATAAATAGGATATTTAGCTAAGAAAGTAATGATTAAGATTATAACCTATTTAACTTAATATATTTCCCATATTATAGTATTTTAAATTTTAAAATCTATTGTATATCTTTGCTAGATATGAATATTTTTTAAAAAGAAGCATCTTCTGATATAACTATTACAAGTTGATAATTAATTAAATAAATTATTTTTATTCTGAAATTATAAATTTAATCAATTCTATCATATTGTAATTAATTAATTATTACAATGGTTAGAATGATGAGAAAGCCCATCTTTTTTTCATGGCTTCTTTTATAATTCTCGTTCCTCTTTCCAAGTTCTAAACTTAATCAATTTGCTTTGTTTACTCTAGCTGTTACTTTCCTCTATGCTCTCTTTCTTCCTTGTTATGTCATCTCCTACTTCCCCTATGTCCTTCTTTACCTTCTTCTTCTTCTACTTATACTACTTGACCTTTCCCAATCCATACCGTCCTATTTTCTAGGTTTCCTTATTAGTCCTCTTTGTTGCACTTCCCATATTTACCATGTCCTTTTTTTTTTTCTCTTTTTTCACGATTTAAGATAACTACTTTATGAACTCCAATCCTCTTCTCTACTTTATTGTGTCTAGCCACTAACTTTTAAATTTCTCCCACTTTCTTAAGCTTACTAGCTAATAAGTACTTGATTTTTGTACTTTTCAATGCTTAGTGGTTAATGTTATGTTATGCTTAGGATACTTATTTTAGTTTATATTTTGTTTTAGGTACACTAATGGTTGTCAGAATGTAGACTGTAATACTTAATCATTGTAACTATAATTCACTTGTGGTAAATTAATGGTCTTGCATCGTTAGAGATAAAATAATATTGTTTAAATGACTTGAGTTTATATAGTTGTTGCCTAGATTAACCTATTTTTTATTACATAATGCAGTTGTCACACTAAATCTAGAGAACTTATTCTCAGTTGTGTGATAACTAGACCTAATTAAAAAACTTGTTTTAATTAGATACAACTTAAGGAAAAACTGAAATTAACAAAGCTACTTGTTAATCTAGAGTTAATAGTTTCAAGGAGAAATTCGAGAATAACATAACAATTGATTATGCTCATTTGTGAGAAGGTTCATACTAAATTAGGAATCATAGTCGAAACTTATTGGTTAATTATAGAAAATTTGTATTATTTGATTTGATTGAACTCTAATAGTTTTGTTTTATTTATTTTATTAATCAAATTCAACCAAAACCCCCTCCAAAATCTTAAACATTGATATATATATTCATTACAAAAGCTAGACACACACTCTTTGTGGATACAATTCTTACTCACCACAACGATAAATTTAGTTGTGCAAAGTTAGGATTTATTTTTTGGTGTGTTTAACAAGTATAAAAAATTTTGACATCATTGTCAAGGAGTGAAGTAATTTAGTTTTTGATTGATTTTAATTAGTGTTTTGTATATATATTTGTTTATAATTAATTTTTACAGTTATTTCTTGATCTTTTCATGTTTGTTAGTATTTGTGTATCATAGTGATGAGATCTCCTCATTAAGAACCTATATAATTTGATCCCGATATCAAAAGGACACTACAAAGATTACGAAGGGAAACCTGAACATAATTTGAAGAAATCATGGCCAATATAAGAACTCTAAGAGAGTTAGCTGCCTCACATTTGGCTCAAAGGACTTTATGCATTACTTTTCCAAATTTTCATGAAAATGTTACTTTTGAGCTTAAGTCTTGCTTAATCCATCTTTTGACTAACTTTATGGTTTTACAGGTGAGGATGTTGATAAGCATGTCAAGGGACTTAATATGGCTTGTCTTAGTATCAAAGCTTTACGGGTGATAGAAGAGTTAATTATGTTGAGAACATTTCCATCTTCATTGAAGGATGCAACAAAAGACTGCCTTTTTTATTTTCCTATAGGGAGAATTAGCATATGGATAGAAATAAAAAGATTTTTTTGTGGAGAAATACTTTCTAGCATCAAAGACAACCAACATAAGGAAAGAGATTTATGGTAAGCAACATCATAAAGAATCCATTTACAAGAATTGATAATGCTTCAAGAAGTTATGTGCTAGCTACCTTCACCACAATATCGCAGAAAAACTCCTTATCCAATACTTCTACAAAAGACTATTGACTATGGATAGGAACCTAGCAGATGCAATAAGTAGTGAATTACTATGTGAAAGGACTCCTATGGAAGCCAAAATTTTAATCAAGCGTATGTCAACGTACACTACAATAAAAAGGTTAAATTACGATGGAATATTACCGACGGTATGAAAACTGTTGATATTATCGACGAAAAATGCATATCCGTCAGGAAAGTTGGTTGGTGTTACGACGGAACACCATTTCGTCGCTGAATGTTGTGGAGGATATTTACCGACACATATTTCGTTCGATAAAGTGGTCGGTAAAAGTGTCGGATTCACGCCCTTTATTAATAAGAAAACGATGTCGTTTTGGTTTAAACCAAAACGACATCGTTTTGATAAATTAATAAACCCTCCATCTCTTCTCCTTTCTTCCTCTCCCGCGTGCAACCTTTCCTTTCCTTTCTTCTTTCTTCTCCTTTCCATCGTTCTCCTTCATCGTTCTCCTCCAACGCTGCCGGTCGCTGCCACCTATCGCTGCATCGTCGTCGTCGTCGTCGTCTCCGACAGGTAAGTCACTTCTCCTCCCTCCCCTCTTTCTCCGATACATGTGGATAGGCTATAGTATTATTGTTTTTATATGTAAATGTTTTATTTAATTTATATTTAAATGTTTATTGTTAGAAATGTTAATATATATTTAAATGTTATATTTAAATGTTAATATATATTTAAATGTTATATTTAAATGTTGTAATTGATTCTTATATGTAAATGTTGATTTATAGGTTTTGTAATTGGTAATTATATGTATGGCTGGCGAGGAGGCGACAGAGAAGGAGAGGAGGGGCTAGATTCGTTCTTAGAGCTAGTTGACGACATGGCTATTGAAAATCACACTTACAGGCGAGGAAAGGAAGAATGACGTACCTAGTTTAGTGACTGGAGTTAGGGATTTGGACGACGGTGAAAAAAAGAATTCCAGTGGCTGCAAACAGGAAGATGAAGAGAGAGCAAAGGTTGAACAATCGAACACGCAGAAAGTGAAGAGATGTGTCAATCCCGAGTGTTTATAACAAGATACCAAGTGGGCGCACTGATGGAACTTAGACGCTCGGCAAAATCTAGGCCGTGTAAATTAGGGTTATCAGTTACCCATAGTGGCGCAGCAGTTGAAAGGACGTATGTGACAGCTGTACAACGGTTACAAAGACGTTTCGCTTTAAATTTTGAAAACCTGTCAGAGGACACGCGTCGTTAGTAATGATTAAATTCATTGCTTTGATTAAGCGCCTGCGCTCGAATGGTCGATCTTGCGTCACGCTCGATCGGTCGATCTTATGATTACCCTCGATCGGTCGGTCTTATGCCTACTTTCGATCGGTCGGTCCTATCTCTACCCTCGATCAGTCAGTCTTATCTCGAGTCATCATGTACTAAGTATTGATGTCCGACCGATCGGGCCTATCACGAGCTGTCATACAGACGAGCTGCACGATCCTTATCTACTCCTTCAACCCTTCTCCTTGGTCAGACTCGAGGAATGAGGGGCTTATGGTTGGGTCGGTCGTGCTAGACCCAAACTCAGACTCAGAACGGCGCATGGGCCGATCAGCCCATCCTTTGGAGACTAACCTAATTCCTATAGGTAAACCATATAAATTCA
This sequence comes from Erythroxylum cataractarum, assembly GCA_024703695.1. Lineage (NCBI taxonomy): Eukaryota > Viridiplantae > Streptophyta > Magnoliopsida > Malpighiales > Erythroxylaceae > Erythroxylum > Erythroxylum cataractarum. Next base: position 55,786,791 of record JANJEY010000003.1, on the reverse strand, counting down.
TTACTTCATCATGAAAAAGGTATGATTCCCATAACCCTATTTTTCTCTACTCAACAACTACCAAAAGCTCTCACAAAGGCTGACTTGAGCGTCGGAGGGGCCTATCGGAAATTAACCCCCGACGTGCTTTTATTGTTTTGCAGGTATCATCAACACAGAATCAACTAATCTCATGGATCCAAACAGCATCGCCTAGTCCCACCAGAATTCGACAGAACCATCCATAATATAAAAAACCCCAGGTTGAAAAGTCTTAGTTCTAAGAGTAGTCTTTTTAGCTTCCTGAAATTAAGAAATGTATATGCCTAAAAGCCTCATATCTAAGAGAAGTTTCTTCATCTATCTAGTTAGAAAACAAAACTATGCAATTTCAAGAGAAGTTTTCGTAAATTAATGTTTCAAAAATAAAACTTAGAGATCTAAAAGGACTATATACAATAAAGATTTTTATGGTTCCTAAAGTTTATATAAAGAAAATATAATGTCACTAATGTTTTTCGGACACCTTTAACAAAAATGGGACTAACAATCAAATAATTTTCAATGGAGATGATACTTTACCTTATTGAGAGAAGATAAAGAAAAATAACCCAAGAGCAATATTGATACGATCCTATTAATATGAATGAAAATATTCAACATCAATTTGACATGAGCTATGATCATTCTATTAAAAAAATATTAATCTAATAAATTAAATATATATATATATATATGAAGGATATGATAGCCACACTTCTTAAAAGAAAGGGATGGGAGTGAAAAGATTCTAGATCTGATTGCCACTAGCAAGCTATATAAGATCTACTGTTAATGGAGAATCAAAATCAAGAGTTTCTATAAGAATAAGGATGAAGAAAACTCTCTCAAGTTTTTTGATTTAATAATAATAATGATAAGCTATCAATTGCATCCATCTCATAGCCTAATATAAGAATAAAACTCTAAATATAGAGTTTTAAAAGGAAATAACAACTTAAAACAATAAAACTCTTAACTAATTAAAAGAAGTATTTGAAGTTTATTTTAGCCGATACTAAACATTAATTTTATTCTAGAATTTTTAATGTGTGAAGAAAAGGTGATTCCACGATTAGTTATTTGTTAAACTTCAACACCAATTTTCTTCTAAATCTCTTATATGCAAAACCTGGAAAAAATATACATACTAGTAACTTCTAATTTTGGCTCAATTATGTTCTATAAATATAATCTCCATCTTCTTTTTGCCACTTGACTTAAATTTCTCACACGTTATCTAACCTGCTCTTCATACCTCCCTTAAGTCAAAATTCTTATAGATTAAGTCATTGTTTGAGTCTTATCATTTCCTCTTTCTTTAAATGATTTAATCTCAAGTCGATACCTTTATCTACAAAATCATATTGCAGTTGATGATTAAGTAAGTCTTATCATTTGCAAAATCATATTGCAGTTGATGATTAAATAAGAATATGTATCTCATCAAGCTAAAGTTGATATTTATAAACATGTTTTGGTAATAATGGAGAAATGGTAAATAATTTTCCCATTATTGAAAAAGAATACATATTCTTATTTCTATCATGCATTCTTGTCCTATCAAATTACCATAGACATCCTAAAAGAATGTGTGTCACTTGCATGGGAACTATATTAGATAAAATCTTATCCTTATACCTCCCAATCAAAATAGAAACCAACACTTTCTTGTTGTCATATATAGTATTGAAAATGTTTTTTCCATTATTCACTACCTCCATTCTCTACCACATGCAGGCTTAATGCCCTCCTAGTGACTAGTAACCTTAGCTACTTAAGTTTCATGATATACTCATCATCACTAGCATTCTCTAAACTAGGTTTATCACCATTCACCTTCTTTTCATTTAAGAAGTTCCTCTTAATTTTTGGTGGATTAATACTGGTGCTACTACTTATATTTCCAATATACAACAACAATAACAATAATAATAACAACCGTCAATAGAAATCCTAGTTAGGCATAGAGTATGGAGAGATCTAGTAGTACGTAGCCTTATCCTTAACTAGTAAAGGTGTTTCCAAAACTTATATTTCCAATATGATGAAGGAATTTCATATGATCCAAGGTGTAACCCTAATGCAATTTTTTCTTTTATGGGAAATAGTATGAAGGCTTAATTAAAGGTCATTAGCTAGAGGTTTTAAAAACTCTTTATATAGCTTCGATTTCTAAGAACCTATTTTTTGTTCTAAAACTTGATGTTATTAAGTTTAAAGGAGAATTCTTAAATGGTTGTTTTAATTTATTTAAGAACACTTTTTTTTGGTTACTTTGTTCTTACTAATGATTTATGTAAATTGAAACTTGATAATAAATTTGTTAAATGTTTTTTATTATTTATAGTAATATTGGTATTAAATGTAATGAATTAGATGAAAATATGCTTACTTATGTCATAGATGTTTAGGCTATGTATTTAAAGAAAGGTTGGAAATATTAGTAAAGAATGAGATTCTTCTGAATATAGATTTCAAAGGAAAGCAAATCAAACATAATAAGAAAGGAGTCACATGGAGCACTTATGTTCTGAAGATTATACATACTAATGTTTATTGATCTTTTGATGCTCCATCTTTTAATGGAGAAAAAATTCATTATCTTTATAGATGACTTTGTTTTATATGGTTATGTCTATTTACAAGAAAAATCTCAAGTAGTAGATGCCCTTGAGGTATATATAACTAATTGAAAGGGAATTAGCAAAAAAAGTGAAAATTCTAAAATATGATTGAGGGGCTAAATACTATAGAAAATATAACGAGTCAAGACAATGTCTAAGTCCATTTGTAAAGTCATTTAAAAGTTGTGCAAAATTAGCATAGTGTACTATGCTAGGTACACCTTAATAAAATGATGTGGTAGAAAGGCATGATAAAATAATAATGGATGTAATTAGGATTATAAAGAGTAATGATAAAATAATAATGGATGTAATCAGGATTATGAAGAGTAACTTCTTAGTACCTAAATTTTTATAGATGTATAACCTTAAAACTATAAATGTTGAATAGGTCGCTAGTAAGACATTTTCAAAAACTCCTTTTACATTACAAGTTAGAAGGACATCTATTTAAGACATTTATATGTTTAGGTTTGCCTATCCAAGTTAAGGATATACAATCCATATAAAAGGAAATTGTATTCTCAAAAAATTAGTGGTTACTTTATAGGTTACTAAGATAATTCTAAAGAATTTAGTATTATTTTCCTATTCATAGTCCTAGATTTATAAAAACTATAAATGTTAACTTATTAAGAATAGTAAAGTTAGTACGAGTAATGAACGACAAAATATGGATATTAAATAAGTAAAGGTAATTGTTCCTTTTTCTATAAATGCTTCATCATTTATAATTACTCCAAATATTGTTCCAGTGATTGGTGAAATTTTAGTCAATACTAAATAATATTTAAATGAAGGAACTTACTTTAAAGAACTAACACGCAACCACTTTTTTACATAAAACGTAAGAAATAATACATTTGAGAAGATCTTAAAGAGAAAAAATATCCAACCATTTTGAATTATTATACGGTTTATTTACAATGTTCATATATTGATATTGGAATCAATAAAGATCTACTTTCATTTTTGTAAGCCATAGATTATGCAAATTTTGAAAAATAGATTGATACCATCAAAGATGAATTAAATCTACAGGAGAAAATAAAGTTTGAGATTTCATTTAATTTCTAGAAGGTTCTAAATGAGTTCGGTGTAAATGGATTTTTAAAACTAAACATAACTCAAATGGTAATGTTAAACAATATAAGGTCATAATCTTTTTCAAAGATTATACTTAAAAATGAGTTATCGATTATAAAAAGATATTTTCACTTATATTAAAGAAAGACTTGTTAAAGATTATAAAGCCATCGGAATGTGAAAATAATATTTCGTAATGGTAATCTTAAAGAGGAAGTATTTATAAACTAACCTAAAGATTTTTTAATAAAAGATCAAATGGTGTTTAAACCTACGAAGCCAATATAAATATTTAAAAATGTTTTTTGACAATGATATCTTAAGTTTAGTGATACTATACCATCTTTTAGTTTTCAAGAAAACATTACTAATTGGTGTTAATACCAAAATATTAGTGGGAGTAAGTTTATTTCCACAATTTTATATGTTGATTATATCTTAAAAGCTACCAATGATTTAGAAATATTAGATAAGACAAAATATTCTCTCCAAAATTTTGAAATGAGAGATATAAGAGAAACATACTATGTTATATGAATATAAATTTTTCGTGATAGATCACAAAGATGATTAAGATTATCTTGAAAGGTTTTGTTAAAAAATTTTAAAGAGATGTTAACATGATAAGTGTTCTACAAAAATTGCTCCAATTCAAAAGGAAACAATTATTCTAAGCAGAAAGGAAAAAAGAGTATTTTGATGCAATGTTCCAAGAACAACGTAAATCAAAGTTAGATGGAATCAGTTGCTATTTCTATAGGCATTGTAATGTATATATAAACCTACACAAGATCGAATAACAATTTCATGCTTATAATATTAGGCAAATATCAAGGCAACCCTAAATTGTTCATTAGAAAGATGTAAAGAAAGTAATGAGGTACTTACAAGGAACGAAGATCTATATACTCATGTATTCAAGGTTTGATGTTTTGAAATTGATTGGATACTCAAATTGTTTTGGAATTGATTGGATACTCAAATTTAAATTTTGGTGGATGTCTTGATGGTAGAACATTTGCATTTAGTTGTCTATTTCTTTTAGAAAATGAAGCAATATCTTGAAAGAGTATTAAATAGTCTATCATTACTTCATCCACTAGGCAACAAGAATTTATGGCATATTTTAACCCCAATTCATGCATTATAGTGGCAAAATTTTATGTCAAGACTTGGGGTGTCGACATCAAAGTAGTTGAATGTTTATTATGATAATTCTATAGTAAATTTTTTTCAAGAATGACAAATATTCAAAAAGCGTCAAACATATAAAATTCAAGTACTTTTCCTATTAAGGAGGAAGTTTAGAAATAAAAAGTGTCTATTGAGCATATTAGTATGGATATCATAATAACATATCGGTTAACTAAAGGTTTGCAACAAAAGACATTTGTTTATAAAGATGTTAGCTATACTTATTTATGTGTTTTTGATTTTGCACTGATAATCTTCCGTTACATAATAGTATACACATTTATGTTTTGATATTTTACTAAGAAAGCCTGCAAGACATAATTGTAGACTATGATTGATTTTGTTTATATCATTATTTTTGGTCCTAGTGTGATGAGTAACAAATGTTGTAGTGTATGTAGGAAAATTTGTTTCATAAATAATGTATGACTGATGTAACTCATTTGTTATTTTACCATGCAAAATTATTTATGTTGAAATTTAAGATTTATTTTTCATGCACTTAAAGTTATGTTATTTAATTTTATAATTATCTAATGATTAGGTTAAGTGAAAAACAAGTTAAAATATAGCTTAATATTGAGCTAACTAATTATTTATGTTTAAACTTAATTATTAATTAAATAGCTAATAATTTTGATTGTTCATTCAATTATGTAATGTATATATGTATATATAAGATTAAATTATAAAGGATATAAATTGATCATTTTCCTACTTATTAGAGTGTTCACTTAACAAACACAAAGTAATCATTCAAAAAATATCTATAAACAAAGAAATAGCTAAGAGAAAGAAATCAATTTACTTTAAGAGTGTATAACATGTCGATCTCATCAAATTCTTTATCTACGCGTTACATGTTTTATGTAATACAACATTTAACTAAAATCAGTTCATCGTATAGCTTCTTTTGTAAGAAAATCGGCAAGTCGTCAAGAACAACAATTGAATCCCGACCTTCCTTTTGTATGGTAAATAACTTCATCAGTTTCAAGTTACAATTTTATGGAAACAAGGTCCCCATTGGACCACTGTTTTTTTTTTTTTTTTGACATTCCATTGGACCACTGTTAAGTAGCTTTTTATAAACTAATCGGTCTGACAGCCTTGATTCTTGAATTCTAATTAATAAATAAATAACACTGCCAACTTTTATAATAATTACTATATTATTAAAATAATAATTATAAAAAATTTAAATCGTGTAAATTATTATTGAGTTTTTAACTTTTTTATTGTTAAAAAACTAATCAATACATTAATTAATTGATTAATTTTTTTAAATTAATATTTTTATCAATTAAAACAAATCAATTAATTTTTATTTAATAGTTTTTTAATTGATCTTCAATTTCTTTTATAAGAATGGACAATCTCACCCGGTCAAATTTTAAATTTATTGATTGTATTTAATATTTAACTAATTTTAAAATGATATCTTAAATTTTAAATATCTTATGTAAATAATTAAATTTCAAATTTGATTATTAAAACATTTCTTTACTGATTCTACGTAATATTTTATCCCAAAACTCATCAGGCAAAATCCTATAAACGCTCCTAAAATTGAAATTAAAATTAAAAGCCCTTGTTTTTTCCAAAATTCCTTACATGCATAACAAACAAATAAGGGTTGAGATTGACAAATAGGAGTGGCTTGAGTGGTCAAATTTTTTTACTTAAGGCTCTCCTTTTTTAGAGATCTTGAGTTCGAGTCACAACAATGAATGAGAAATAGGCATTATTCCTATTGATAATCATCTAGCCCCCTAGACACAGCTCCTTGGTCGGATCAATTACGAACGTCTCGCTTTCAGCTATAGTGTGAGAATTGGAGCTACTCGAAAATCTGGGGGTTGATGGGAAATCCTCCTAGGCACAGCTTCTTGATTGGATCAATTACGGATGTCTCGTTTCTTGCAACAGTGTAAAAATTGGAGCTGCTAAAAAATTTAGGGTTGATGGGACCTGATACAGTTAAAAATAAAAAGAAGTTGAGAGTGTTTTGGGATCCAGAGTCGCCAATGGTATTAATTGTTGATGTGACCCTAAATTATTGTGGTGTGAACGAAAGCTTCTTCTTTTTTAATGATTTTAACAAATTTGGCAGATCGAAAGAAAGGCCAGGAAACAGATGGGAAGGAGTTTATGGGGAAGTTGAAGGAGTCAGCACCTCTCATCTTCCAATCAAATCTCCTCTGTTTCTCTCTGTTGTACCTCTTCACCACTCTGTTTTTGGCTATTTACTACACCCCTTTTTCTCCCACCAAATGCCTCTTCACATACTCGCCTTTCTATCCCATTCAGACTCCTCTCTTCTCCTATCCTCCCTCTTATGGCGAGCACAAATACGCCATTCGCACACATCGCTCCTCTTGCTCTTCTCCTGTCTCGTTCTCTGGTTGATATCCTTCTTATTTTTGACTCTTGGTGATTGAATTATGGATCTAAGGGTTGCTTTTCGTTGTTTTGATTCATGGGTTTTGTGTCTTATTCTCAGAATATTCGATGGTATTGAAGGAGATCCAAGAATTGTGTCGAAATTCATCGGAATTGTCTAACACATTGAGGTACTTGCAAGGAAAGAGTGAGGCTTTTGGTGGGAATTTCGGCACGGAGAAGCGATTTTCATATTTTACTTACTTGAATGATAGTGTGGAGGTTCCTTGCGGCTTCTTAGTAAATTTCGGAGTCAATGATTCTGGTTAGTTTTCTCCTGTACACTTAACCCCTTCAAATTTACTTGACTTGTCTTCTTGTTTGTTTAGAATTTAGCTGCATTGTTCAATTGATGAAACGATTCAACCAAATTAGTTTTGAATTCTAATTCTGGCCCGAACAGCATGAATTGGATACCAACAAGTTTGATTCTTTTCGCCTGCTTGAAATTCAGATCTAATCTCCATGGAGAGATGTAATGGGGTGGCTGTAGTGTCAGCAATCTTCAATGATCATGACAAAATCCGGCAACCAAAGGGTTTGGGAGCCAAAACACTAGATGTGGCATGTTTCTTCATGTTTGTGGACGATACCACCTGGAAGGGACTAGCAAAGCACTACTTGATATCAAGAAAGTCCCATGAAAACAGTGTAGGTATATGGAGAATTATCAGGGTCTCAAGCCAACATCTGTATGATAACCCGGCCATGAATGGAGTGATACCTAAATACTTAATTCACAGACTTTTTCCAAACTCAAAATTCAGTCTCTGGATCGACGCAAAGATGCAACTAATGGTAGACCCGTTGCTGTTAATTCATGCATTAGTTGTATCAAAGAATGTGGACATGGCAATTTCAAAACATCCGTTTTTTGTGCATACGATGGAAGACGCAATGGCGACTGCGCGGTGGAGGAAATGGTGGGACGTAGATGGTTTGAGGTTACAAATGGAAACGTATTGTGAGAAGGGATTGCAGCCATGGAGCCCCAAAAAGCACCCTTATCCTTCAGGTAACTAAGCATCTCCGTACTTTGAAAAACCTCTAGCAACAAGCAGAGAACTGAATCACAAACTTTATGAAAAGCTAACCTTCAACGAATCTGAGTATACTGCATTTATGATACTCGTATTGGGTTTGTAAAACACGAAATATTTGATCCCAATACTCGAGGGGAACAAGAGAGAGTGTTTCAATCTTTCCTCAACCTAAAAGAAGCACCGTCAAATGTAGTAATGAAATCGAATATTATAATTTGTTAAATCTTGATGAAGTATTCAAACGACTTTCTAAAAGCTACTATCTATGTAGTCTTCTTACTGGGTAACATATGAATCTGCCTGTTAATAAATGTAAAGATCACAGAAGTCTTTAGCTCCTTAACTTGAGGTTCAGCCTTCAGATCTAGGAAGAAGCGATGTATCAACCAAAATATAGGTTTGTGTGCATTATTAGGACTTCCAAATGACTGACAGCGAAAAAAGAAGTTGATTGTGATAGCAAGGACTGTTGTTTTTTTGTCTTTTGATTGGAGTTGATTGTGCTAGCAAGGGCTGTTGTTTCTCGGCTTTTGATTGGTGAACTTTTATGAAATTCATGTTTGCCTACAACTGAGTGTTCTGCATTATGTTGTTACTTGGGTCCCTCATAGATAAGGTTTACTGGTAAGAAATGTGGTCCCTGAGGCAAGGTAACGTTCACATCAATGTGGAACCAAAGCCAAAGAATTTGTGGCTATTTGCAAAATATTGAAATTCGTGTCGTCTTGCATGAGTACGTGAAGGTGGTGGACCTGAGGATGTCTTCATATTAATCTTGTCCACTTCATTGCATTTACTGAAGCAAAACCTGATCATTTTATTCTTTTGTTAATCTGCCACTGTTTGTGGTACAGACGTGCCAGACAGCGCTCTAATTATGAGGAAACATGGGCTGAGGAGCAATCTATTCTCGTGCCTTTTGTTTAATGAGCTCGAAGCTTTCAACCCAAGAGACCAGTTGGCATTTGCATTTGTTAGAGATCAGATGAGCCCAAAGATAAGGTTGAATATGTTTGAGGTAGAGGTGTTTGAGCAGGTTGCTTTGGAGTACAGGCACAGTCTCAAAAAAGATGGGGCCAGTGGCAGGGAAGTGTCAAGACCAAAAAGCACCAGAAGTGTTACCCACGATTCTTTTGTTAATAGTAGCTGTTGTAGCAAGTGTCAGAAATATCTCCTGGAAATGTGGGGTGAATCCAATGATTGATTCTGTCTCGAACTAAAGTTTGCTGAGGGAAATCAGTACATAGAAACTACAAAAGTTTTAAGCTGTGGAAAGCTGACCAATCAGTAACCTTTCACAGCAAAGCTGGAGAAAAAGAACAGGTTGGCAGAGCATGTTCCCTGAAATTGATTAATAGGGCCCAAGCATTTACTTTTACTCGAGATTTTCTGATCATGATATTGATTTCAGCACCTCAGTTTAATTGACATTGGATTACAAATCTCTAACCCCAACTCCTACTCGAGGTCGAGAACGCCTTGTCAGGCCCTTGATATACATTTGCAGGATGAGATGCAATCTCCGGCGCAGGCAGTGATTTCATCTCCCATTTAGGAAAAAAGAAGAGGACAACAAGATATGGTAGTGGAAGAAGAAGATCCCTTTGCTTATTATGTTGCTATAAAAAAAATAGGAAATATTGCACAAAAGTTGAGCTCACAATCATTTAAAACTCAAAATAAACACATATTCTAAGATTAAAGAAAAAAGATAAAGTTTATTGTGTGATCTTGTTTGCCTATTTATACTAGAATTCTTTTTCATAATGTTATTGCATTTGTAAGATTATTATATTTTGAATGTTTTAATTAAGAAAGAATTTCCCTTACACTGATTAACATTTGTAAGTAAAACAAATGTTATAGATACTGTACCGGTACTAATTATATATTGCACTATATAATTTATAATTTTATATCAAATTATAATAACAATTTATTAATCTATATTGCCTTTGGCATATTTGACATATAAATGCTAATCATAATTAATGTGAAAAATATCATAGAACTATAAAATAAAGGACAATACAAGGTACGTAAAATATTACAATTTTATCATATAATAAATAATATTATATTAAAACATCAAATAAAAAGAATAATAAATAATCATAACTTTCTAAGTACTACAATTTATAACAAGCGTTTATATTGAGAAAACAATCAATTAGAAATGCAATATGAACTAAAAATATTTATAGTTATTTTTATATTGTATATATATAATTTAACATATAGATGAAATATAAGTGAAAATAAAAGAAGAGGAGAAATGAAAACTTGAAACTTCATTCTAACTTTTAAAAAAATATCATTTTATTATTAAAACTAATTAATTTTTATAGAACTAACAATTACAAATTTAAAACTTTTACAAATATAGGTAATTAATATATCAAGAATACTTAGAGAATTTAAATTATTGTTACTATTTATTATCTAAAATTTTATTACATAACTATATTTAAACCTTTGCTTTGTACAAATTTGAAATAAAATAAAAAATAGATATTTTTCTTTATTTTTGCAATGCATGAATGCAAGTATTTTGATACA
>JANJEY010000003.1:55737564-55750275 GCA_024703695.1 Erythroxylum cataractarum | reverse complement strand
TGAATGCTTCCTGGTTTTATTTGAAATATGTACACCTACATATTTGAATTGATTTGATGAGAAAATGAGAACTTATTGCATGGAATTACTTTTTATTTAGTTTTTGAGCATCAAAACTGAAGTTTGTAATTCCCATATTTGTAAAGATACGAAAAAGGAACTAAAGAAAAACATTCCACTCAAGTTTTGTTTTATCTTTTTTGAACTATCAAACATTGATGCATGGATGACTTTCTGGTGTGAAAGCCGCAATATACAATATAAACAAGAAAGTTTAGTTCAGCCATTGAACTAACGCTAGTGTTTAATTAAAAGGGAATGAGACTGCACTTTCAAATGCTTAGTAAATTTATAACTTCAGCTACCTTTCAAGCTATAATATAATTCAATATTTGTATAGGAAAGGTCCCAGTCATGAAGTAAAATCTGGAACATCACGGGCTGGTCTAGTGAAAGGACGTGGTGAAGCTAGTGCTGTAGCTCAGTAATTAAAAGACATCCCAATAGGAAGAAGATCATAGGGCCTGGTCTATATGAGGACATGAGGAGGACCGACTGATGAAAGTTATTCATGTCCCTTAATGGCTTGCATAAGAATAACATGGTTGTTAAATTGTCATGGCTGTCATTCCATAGTCACTCTCATGTCTTTGTCATTTTCAAATTTGTCCGAATACAGCTGATTGACCCATTCCTTCAAATGGAAACCACGAGAACTTAACAGCTTCCAACAGCTACTTTTCTATTAGGCCCTGACTTGCAGAAGCCATAGCAACAATAGAGGACGCAAATACCATCTCAAACGATTAAGATACAGTCAAAACATTTCCAAAGTTTTTTAAAAAGGGGTAAAAAGAGTAATGTCGCGGTTGCCGCAGTTGTCAAGCCTAATCTGAACAAAAAGCCAAAACGACGTGGTTTGACGAGTAAAAACTTAAAAACCTACGGCCTGTTTGGTACGAAGGAATGGGAATTTTATTCCTACCTATATAACACGGACACGGCAAAATAGAGCCGTGTCCGCGTGTCGGATACGTGTCCGTATCAGACACTCATTGACACGCGGTAGACACAGCTCTAACACAGTTAGAGACTGCTCGGACATTATTTAATGAAATATATACTATATAAAATATATGCGCCATATTTTTTAAGAGAGACTTATAAAGTACCAAATATATATGAACTATTAACATGTTGGAAGTTTTGAAACACATCAATCAATATATATCATATTATGAATTCTGAATTTTTTCTTAATTCTAAATTTTATAATATATATATATGTCGTGTCTGTGTCCACCAAATTTTAGAAGTTAGTTTGTCCTCGTGTCTGTGTTCGTGTCGTGTCGCATGTCCATGTCTATGTCTGTGCTTCTTAATCTTAGATGAAAACGTGACAAACCCTAAGAGAATTAGTTTCACATGCATATGTATTAAAGTTGATCTTAACAACGAGCTTTTTGAGGTTATCAAAATCAAAAGGTTAGCTAAGGATGGTACACGGGAAGATGATACATTAAAAGCTACTTATCCATGGAAACCGACAAAGAGAGACCAAGTCCAAGTTTGGAAACTTAAATACATGATACTTCTACAAGATTCCAACTTGACTAATATGAATGTGAGCAAGGAAAATTTAAAACTACCAACCAACCATAACGCTCATCTAAGTCTCTGGGGATAAAATCTGCAACTCAGAAGAGTTATGATGAAGATGATGCTCAATAAGTTAACCACTTAAGGAATCAAACCAAGAAGAAAGATGAAGTGCCAATGATTGATGAAGAAGTAATGGAACCTATTACACCACAAGGAATAAGACGAAATCCTCCTACACAAGGAAAAGATGAGAAACATGTGTGATACTGGAATATAGTGACAAAGAGGATAAGGAGATGTCACTAGACCAAGTTGCTAACGCTGAGAAACACGGAGACTTTTCTAATAATAAGTTCAACAACTCTCAACCTTCTATAAGCTTCACCAACCATGGTAGCAAATTAACGAGAAGGAAGGGACTTAACTCCCATAAAAATAAATTTCCTAATATGGAATGTGAGAGGCATCAATAGCCTTAATAAACAACATACTCTTAAGGATTTCCTCGTCCTTAAGTAACCACAATTTAGGCTTGGTATAAACTAACATAAAAGAAAACCAATTCTATAATGGTCTTTGGTTTCTAGAGAAAAATTGGACAACTCTTAGCAACCATGGAGCGTATTATAACAGTTATATCATTATCTCTCTTTACCCTTAGACTTTTCAACTTCAAAGATGGAATTTTTTTGACAAATCCTACATTGTGAGGTACTTCTCTTATAATCCCATTCAATCATGCATATTACTATCATATATGCTTCAAATTATGATTTCTACAAGAAGAAGATGTAGGATGAACTATCTCTTTTAAACTTAAACCCTTTAATCCCTTAGGCTATAATGAGTGATTTAAATTGTACAACATCTGCTTTAGAAGTTCAGGGTTATAATAATCTTATAAAGCACAAGAATGAAGATCTTTTCACTACAATCAAGAATATAAACCTAGTTGAATTGAGCTTCAATGGTGATTTTTCACCTTGCGCAATAAACAATCTGGCTAATGGGTTTCAATGACAAAAATTAGACAAGTTCATGGTTAACCTTGCCTAGCTCTTAGGATTCCTATTAAGTTTAACAACCTTTTGTAATTAGCTAACTTCTTATCACACCTCCATTTCTATCCAAATAAGAGTTTCAAGGAGGAAGACAAAGTCTCCCTTCTAGTTTTTAATTCTCTTTTGAGCCACCCTAACTTTAGAGAGGCTGTTGAAAAAGGTTTTAATGCTACAACCAAGGGTTCTCATGCTTTCATATGTCAATAAAAACTATAAGTAATAAAGAATGAGCTCAATTTTATTTAGGGGAAGAATAAAAACCATTTACTTATGGACAAGGATGAAGCTTGCAATGCCCTTTGCAATTCCTAACAATGCCTTTCTGTTAATTCCATAGGCCCCAAACATAAAATACTGAAAACTAAAGCACTAAATAATTATACAACTTCGCTTAATAACGACTAATTACAATTGTTGAAAAAATTTAGGATTCAATGGTCAAAGGATGGAGATAAGAACACTAAATTCTTCTATAATGTCATTCAAGTTGAATGAAACAAGAACAAGATCATGTCCCTACAAAATGCTAGTGATTTAATCACCTATGACTAGAAACAGATTAAATAACTAGCCTACGATTACTTCAAGAAGCTATTTAGCACAAACTCCACTATAGAGTTGCTTCTAAAGGAGATCAAGGCCTCACTCTCAAATTCATTCATAGCTCAATTATCCAATGAACTAACCATGAAGAATGTGACTAGAGATTAAATTAAGAGCACTCTTTTTAACATCCATCCAAATAAGGCAATAGAGGAGATGGTTTTAATGTAATATTTTTCCAAAGAACGTGGGATCAAACTAGGGATTTGATCATCAACTTAGTGATTGATTTCTTTAATTGGGGGAAAAGATTCACTAAATTAAATATGACTTACATATGTCTTATTCCAAAAATGGCGAATACATCTAACTTGTAAGACTTTAGGATAATTGAATGTTGTAATGTTATATATAAGTTGATTTTGAAGATCCTTACAAACAGATATAATGCCAAACATCAGAAGCCTTACTTAGAGTGCCTTTGTTCATAAGATAAATACTAGGGACAACATTCTATTTGCCTAGGATATCTTTAAGGGCTATCAATTTGAAAAAATAACTTAAGAGTTGTGTCATAAAGATTGATTTTGCAAAAGAATTTGACTCTTTAAACTAAAACTTCCTCTTCAACTTATTGCAAGCTTATGTTTGCCCTCAAAATTCGTCCATTGGATAAGATTGTGTGTTACTTTAACCTCCTATTCAACTTGTAAATGGTAAACCTATTGAGGTATTTAAAGCAACTAAGGGAATTAGACAAGGTGATTCACTTTTAACTTATTTTTTGCATTAAAGATATAGGTTTTTTTCGACTAATAAAGTTATCTATCTCTAGAGAACCAAACTTAAATTTCATTATAAGTGTAAGAGACTTGGGATTTCTAGCTTGATGTTTGCAAATGGTTTACTATTTCTCTATGGTACTAGTCCCATATTACTTGCCTTTATGCTCAACTCCCTAGATATCCTTAAATATTAGGTTTAAAGTTAAACTCGAGTAAAAGCACAATTTTCCTCTCTATAGGAGTTAATGTTGAAACTAGTGGTATAGCCACTACTAAAAGGTATCAAACATCTCCAACTTCCGATCAAATACTAAGATTACCAATCACTGTAAGGAAGTTAACCTATGTGGAATGTCTACCTCTCATTGAATCAATCCAGATGAAGCTAACAATTGGCACAATAAATTCTTATCCTATAGGGGAAGACTCTAACTGGTTATCTCTATGCTTAGTTACCTTTACACTTACTAGTTTTCTCACCTAATTACACTACAGGAGAGATACTAAATTGAAAGTTAGTAAAGGACTAGGCATCATAAGCTCTTGACTCATATTCAAAATCCTATTAGTAAAAAGACTTGGAGAATTTGCTTTGATAAAGAGACGTTTTGGGTTTAATAGATGCACATATATTTCCGTAAAGGTTAAAACATTTGTACAATCAAGCCAAAGAAAAGTTGTTCTAAGAACTTAAAGCAAATTCTACTAGAAAGGGAATTTATTCAACCTTTCATCAAGCACAAGACAGGGGATAAGGGCAATAACTTTTTCTAGTTTAACTTTTGGTATGAAAGAAGTCCACTATACAAGCTAGAAGAACTCTCTTAGACTTTATATACCTATAAGTACCAAAATGGAGGAACTAATCAACCAAAAAAACTTGGAACTTCTAAGCTCATCTTTTAAGAAGGATTAGAGTTATTGGAGATATCTTGCCAGGTTAGAGCTATTGGAGATATCTTACCTTAGTACACTCCAAATTCCTCTAGGCCTGATGAAACTTACTAGCTTTTTTATAATTCCAAGAAGTTATCTTCAACCTTATGTAAAGAACTTTATTTGGGGATCTAGTCAAGCAACATTAGCAAATTGGTATGGGATTCTTCCATTATCCCATCTAAATCTTTCATATTGTGACTTATAGTTAAAAACAAGTTAGAGACCAAATGTTTTTTAGTTTAACTATTCTTCATTGTTTGAGAAAATATTTTGGGCATCCAAATTGAAACTTTAGATGAGAAGATTTAAAAATGTTTAGATTGGCTTTTAGAACCTTAGTCTACTATATATGGAGTAATATAAACAAGAAAATCTTTAGAAAGGAATCAGAATCCTATGAAAACTTAATGTACAAACTTCTGAATATAGTAAGATAACTATTTTAGCCTGTAACTTGGCATGCTCAATGATTCCTCATCTATTTAGTTTATGGGATTTGTTTGGAAGACTCTGCATCATTAAGAATTTCTCCTTATTTCATTAGCGCACAAAGTTACTAAAAGTTGCACTACTATATAGTTGCTTGAGCTATACTGACTACTTTATGGTTGCTTAAGCTATACTGTTATCTCTTCATTAAGTTGGTTACTTAGCTAGCCAAGTTAAACTTGTATGTTAAACTTGGATTCAATTTTATCAATGAATTAATCATTTAAAAAAACTATATTTGCCAAAATTTAAACATATTTTATAAATGGATCATGGGGGAAAATAGCAAAGTTATGAGTTTCGTACATTATCGGCCGAAAAATGGTACGAAACTAAGTATAAAAATGGTATGAAACTAAGTATAAAAGTACCGATCGTCGGTACCAGTAAGTATCAACAATTTCACCTTATATCGACCAGTATTTGAAAAACGGACCAATACTGTAAATTTTAAAGTTTTGGAAGATTATTTTGCCAAAAACAATTCTTGAACCCCCCATCCTGAAGCGACTCTGTTGCTCTCTCTCTCTCTCTTAGTTCTTCTCTTCGTTGTGATAAAGAATAATATTCTCCATCAATCAAGACATAATTAAGAGCGATTCTCTCTACAATCGTTGACTCCTAAATTGTTGTAATTTGTATTTATTATTGATTCTATTTCCTTTTAGATCAGAGAATAGATTTGACACTAATGTGTATATATATACTCTTACAATCTTATGAAATAAACAAGTATTCTCAGTAAACTTGCAAATCCTTTATAGTATCAGAGCCTTCTCTGCCTAAATAGATTGACCTCCATTCCTTCACCTCTTCACCATGTCTTCTTCTGATACATCAAATAACACACCTCTTATTCTTATACCCAACTCGTCTTCAACTAAAGAAACTTTGTTTCACTTGGAAATCTGATATCTCTAAATGCTTCTTCTCAAATTCCTTTTAAACTAATGAAGGATGGAGGAAATTATGCTTACTAGAAATCTCAAATGACCAATCTATTGTTTGGTTATGACTAAATTGGTTTTGTTGATGGATCTCGTCAATGTCTGCCCAAAATCGATCAAAATTACAAATTTTGGCTTCATCAAGATCGACTAGTATTGCTAGCTATTCAATCGACCATTCATAGCACCGTCGATCCTACCATTAATAGCTGCTCCACCTCCGCTACTACTTGGAACAAATTAGAAACAACTATTGCCAACCATTCTAATACTTGTATGCTTTCTCTTCTCTCTCGTTTGATGAGTCTAAAGAAGAATGATATGTCTGTTGTTGAATACATGAGCAAGGTGAAGAACCTTGTTGATGATTTGAGTATGATTGGCCATTCTTTAAGTGATGCTGATATTATTGTACACACTCTTAGCAGACTTAATGATGAGTTCAAAGAATTGAAGGTGGCCATAAGAGTTCGTGACACTCCAATTTCATTTGAAGCTTTATTTGACAAACTACTTGATGAAGAATTGACACAAAAACAAGGCAACGGTCAGAAAGACGAACCTAAAATTATAACACAATTCACTCAAAAAGGAGGAAATAATCGAAATCACAATATCAAAGGCAAAATGAATAATATGAAAAATCAAAAGTACTTCCAGCCCTACAATCAAAGATCCTATACAAGCTCACATCAACATCCTCACCAACATCAAGGAAATCAAGGTAACAACTCTTATGCTAGACAATCTTCTAATATGAATTTTTCTTGGCATCCAACCACATACCAAGATCAGTCCAAACCAATCTGTCAATTGGGTGACAAAATTGGACATATTGCAAAAATTTGTTGATTCAAGGCAAAACCATGGCAACCTGAAGCAAACTATACAGATGGTGCTACAAGCTCAAAGTCCAACAATTGGGTTCAGGATTTGGGAGCCACTCATCATTTGACATCCTACTTGCAAAACCTTATGTGCACTTAGATTACATTGGAGATGAGGATGTCAACATTGGAAATGGTAATGGAATTCCAATTACTCATATTGGTTCTTCTTCTATACTTTCTTCCAATGCCAAGTTTTCACTCAATAATATCTTGTGTGCACCTATTATTAAGCGAAATCTAATCTCCATATCTCAATTTTGCAGACAAAATCAAACCTTTATTGAATTCTTCCCTAATCATTTTCTTGTGAAGGATTTGAATACAGGGGCATCCTTAGTGTAAGGTCGGAGTAAAAACAATCTGTATGAGTGGACGAATCAAACCTCTACCAATCAAACATCTTAACCATTGGCTAATTTACATGTCTCATCTCAAGTTTGGCATCAACATCTTGGTCATCCTTCTGCATTAGTTCAGCTAAAGCTTTTATCATCTCAAAATATTTCTTATTCTAAGTCATCCTATGTTCCGTGTGACTCATGCTTATGCAATAAAAGCCATAAACTTCCTTTCAACACTTTTTCAATTAAGTGTGAGGAGCCATTTCAATTTCTATTTACTGATATTTGGGGTCATATCCTGATTACTTCCTTTGGAAATTTTCACTATTATATTATGTTTGTTGATTATTTTACAAAATACACTTGGTTATATCCTCTCAAATTAAAATATGAGTTGCCACTCATTTTTGAACGCTTTAAAAATCTCATTCATAACTTCTTTAGTGTTAAAATCAAAACTGTGTATACAGATGGTGGCGGAGAGTATTCAAGCCTACGTCACATACTCTTGCAACATGGCATCCAACACCTCACTTCCCCACCTTACACACCTGAACATATTGGTTCATCTGAAAGAAAACATCGTCACATTGTGGAAATTGGACTCACCCTTATTCACCAAGCTTCTATACCCTTATGTTTTTGGCCCTATGCATTTCAAACCGCAATCTATCTCATCAATCGCATGCCCATCTCAATAATAAATTTTGACACACCATATCATAAGCTATTCCATCATCACCCTAGCTATGGGTCCCTCAAAGTCTTTGGTTGTTTATGTTATCCTTGGCTTAGATCATGCACCAAACACAAACTAGAATCCAGATCTTGTCCATGCATCTTTCTTGGGTACTGTATTCCTAACTATGCCTTTTACTATTTTGATTTAAAAACAAATAAAATGTTTGTATCAAGACATGTATTGTTTGTTGAAAATGTTTTCCCTTTCCAAAACAATTATTTTCCTGATTCTCCCTTTAATAATGAACTTCTATCTGAGTTTGCATCCAACCCTCAACCTACTCAACTTCTTACAATGACTTCCTTATTCAACCAACACCATCTACTTCATCTCCAACTAGAGTACCCATTTCTAATACATTACTACAGGATCCCATCTCAAGCTCTCAATACACTACTGCAGGATCCCATCTCAAGCTCTCAGTCACACACTCCATCCCCCTCACCAATGCCTATCTCTCCAGATGATTCGGTCTCTCATACGGATAATCAACTCTCTCCATCCCTGGACACAAGTGCCTCACCTGCACCCTCTATAAGTGAGATTAATAACTCATCCCCACAAACATCACCAGCAAACCGCATAGTTACTAGATCCCAAAATAATATTTTCAAACCAAAAAAACCTCTCTCTCTTAATACTGTTGCTACACCCAAACAATCTGATTTGTTTGTCCATACTGAACCTTCCACATTTAAACAAGCTTCCAAAACTCTCCATTAGCGTAAAGAAATGATAGAGGAATATCAGGCTCTCATCCATAATCACACTTGGACACCCACTCCTACTTCATCTTCACAAAATACTATTAGGTGCAAATGGGTGTATCACATTAAGAAGAATCCTAATGGCACCATTGATCGGTATAAAGCTCGGCTTGTTGCTAAGGGCTTTCATCAACGCCCGATTATTGACTTCACTGATACAATCAGCCCAGTTGTTAAACCCACAACAATTCGATTAATTTTGAGTATTGTTATATCCCATGGCTGGGTCTTAAAACAACTGGATGTGAATAATGCTTTTCTAAAGGAGCTCTTACTGATAATGTTCATATGTAGCAACCATCAGGTTTTGTCAATTCTCAGTTCCCTATATATGTGTGCAAGCTTCACAAAGCCATTTATAGCTTACGTCAAGTTCTACGTGCTTGGTACACTGAACTTAAATCCTTTCTCCTTAATTTTGGCTTTATAAATTCGAATTGTGACACCTCACTTTTTACTCTTCGGACCACTTCTTTTATCATTTATCTCCTTGTGTATGTAGATGATATTATTATCACATGAAGTAATCCAAGAGCAATCCAAGACTTTATTCTCAAGCTCTCATCATGGTTTTCCTTAAAGGATCTTGGAGATCTCAGTTACTTTCTTGGAGTTGAAGTTACTAGGACCAACAATGGTCTCTTCCTCTCTCAGAATAAATATATTATTGATCTTCTTCTCAAAACGATCATGATCAATACGAATGCTATCTCAACTCCGATGTCTACAACTAATAATCTTTGTTGCAATGATGGATCTCCCTCTTATGATCCTATCAAATATCGTCAAATTCTTGGGTCTCTTCAGTATTTATCATTTATAAGACCGGATGTTTCATTTGCTGTCAACAAACTTGTTCAGTTCATACATTGTCCTACTACTAATTATTGGCTAGTTGTAAAAAGGGTGTTACGTTACTTAAAAGGAACCTCAAAATATGGGTTATTCTTCTCCTCTTAAAATTCCTCTCAACTTCTGGTATTTGCGGATGCTGATTGGGCTGGGGATATTGATTCTTGAGTTTCTATATTAGCATATGTCACCTATCTTAGATCTCATCCTATTAGCTGGTGCTCTAAAAAGCAATCAATTGTTTTTCAATCTTCCACTGAAGCTAAATATCGTGTCATTGCAACTGCCACAGCCGAAGTCAATTGGTTAACTCATTTGCTGCGCCAATTGGGCATCTCTCTTAATGCTTCACTCATTGTGTATTGTGATAATGTGCAAGCTACTTACCTTTCCTCCAATCCTTTGTTTCACTCACGTATGAAACACATTGCTATTGATTTTCATTTTGTACGCGACCAAGTTGCCAAGAAAGCTCTACGTGTATCTCATATTCGTACTACATATCATCTTGCTGATTCCTTTACAAAACCTCTGGCTAAGAAGTGTAAACTGAACCATGCATTTCATACAGACCATTAACGTATAAAACACATGCAAAAAATACACATATATGTAACCGTAATATATATGTGAAAAACAGCAGCGGAAGACAAAGAACAATTATACCTCCAGCCATTGCCTCCACAGTAGATCTGAAAGTTTTGTTGCAGGTCTGAAATTCTATCTTCTTCTAGAGCAAGCTCGATGGTGTGTTCTCTTATGCTTGGAAAAGATAGGACCCGAAGCCAAAACCAACGTTTTGTTTTTAAACCAACCCTTCATATCTTACTCTCCATCACAGTAGTTGAAGGTTGAGAAAGTGGGCGACAAGAACACATGTGGGAATTACGAGACATGATGAAAGGGACCATGTAAAGACATGATGAAAGGGACCATGTAAAAAGAGAAGGGACCATATACAGGTAGGTAAGGTTTGACCGAATCCTTACAAATAAAAGATATGAACAGGTTTTGTCAATCAAAATCATAAGTGAAATTCTTAAGGTTGTGTAAACAGTTCACTGAACAATTTTCTCCATGCGCAAAAGTTTTCAAGACATGTAAAAAGATAATGTTGGATTTTAGAACCAAAAACTAAAAAATAGAATAAAAAAGATATTGATTGATTACACTTTGTATTGATGCTAAAGGCCTAAATATATAGGCAACGAAATAACAAACTTAACTAATATCTCTATAAAGATTAACTAAATAAATAAAAAATATAAAATTTTAAATCCTAACAGATAATAACTTTAATCTTATCGTTACTACTCTATCTTACTACTTCCAAATTTATCAAAGCACTAATCTTGACCTAGGAGCTTGTTGGTGAATATATAAAACCAATTAAGTTGACCTCATATAACAACTTAAGCTATTGTGTTGAAACGGTTATTTAATATGGTATCAGAGCCTTTGTGACCAAGTGGTCGTGAGTTCAAATCCTACCACCCACCTAATAGTCAGCACAAGGTAGAGTGAGCCTATGCAAGTTTCAAACCCAAAGGGCTTTCACTTGAGGGGATGTGGTGGTGAATATATAAAACCAATTAAGTTGACCTAACACAATAGCTTACAGAGCTCTGTTGGGTTTGTTAACTAAAATTAATCAGTAAACAAATAAAATAGATCGGAAAAATTTATATATCTTTGTTTTTGTTAATGGTAATTTTATTTTGATTTTAGATACATAATTTGTTAAACTCTTGTCCATTTAATGCTTAAATTGCATTAATTAAGAGTTATTTGTTTTGATTTTGGGCACATTTGATTTGGAACATCTAATACCATAAATGAAGAAAAAATTTTCAAAGAAGCTTGGGTAAAACTTTAATGTTTTAGCCACGTAAAACGTTAATGTTTTGGAAGACAAAGAATGGAGGTTTTTGCATGAATGACAAGTTAAAAAGGAGTAGGAAAAGGATAGATGGAGGAAATTTTAATGCACAAAAAAAAAGAGAGAAGAGTGGCGGTAGATAAAAAAAAAGCATGAGATGATGGACTTTCAATACATAAGAGACAAAAGAAGATGGTTGCGGTAAGAGAATTGAAAAATGGAAGGGTTGGTTAGGTGTGAATGAGGGCTGAAATTTATTCAATATGGTGAGACAAAAAGAGAAAGGAATTGGCGGTAGCATAGATAAAAAACGAATAAGTTAGTGTTGCGTGAGGATAGTTGTGTGGTGCGGCGCAGAGAGGGACAAAGCAGCTGGCAGCGTGAAACATACAAAGAATAAAAAGAAAGAAAAACAAGTTGGAAGCTACGTAAAAGGAGAGGGTAACATAAAGTGAAAAACGGTGCATTGAGTGTGAATAAGAGAGGTGACCACCAGCTTATTTGTCACATTAATTAATAGGAAGGAGAGGGGAGCAGCGTGATAGAAGAATACAAAAGCAAGCAAAGAGTTGGAGTGTTGTGACAAATTTTGAACATGGACCACCAATCTTATTCGACACATTAGTGAAATAGAAAAAGGAAGCAGCTGCAACAAGAGTGTCTATGTGAAGGACGTTCAGTGGGATCAAAAGACCAGAGACCTGTAAGTGTAAGTCAACTTGTGTGCTTATGCAAGGTGACTTACACATGTCCAGTACCGATAAGTTGACTTGTACATTGCATAAGTCAACTTATTTAAGGACGGTACTATTTATTTGTGCCCTAAAGGCAATCCCCTTTAGCGCGTTTTATTCACAGTCGTATGCAGACTGAA
>JANJEY010000003.1:55638079-55658612 GCA_024703695.1 Erythroxylum cataractarum | reverse complement strand
GTATTTGAAATTCTTTCCATTTATTTGTAAAAATAAATAAAGACATGTGCTAAAATCAAATTAATAAATTCACATACTATTTTCTACTGTGTATTTAATTACCCATAAGATAAGATGATGAATATGTACTTATTGCTCATAAGATAAAATTAATATTTGTAATTTTATTTCCTAATGATAATAATAAACAATATAAAATGTAAACATTTAATTTCTAATTTAATTACATATATTAAATGATGTTCTTATATATTAAATATTACATTTAAATGACTAACCATATGTTAAATACTTTTTTATTCACAAGCAATAATTAGTAAATTGTATGTTTTATATAAATTAATTAATAAATTACTAATTTAATGAATTAAATTTGATCTCAATTTTGCAATTGTTAAAATAACAAATAATATGATAGATTCAAAAATCATAATACTTAAAATATTTTTTCATAATTGTTAAAATAACAAATAATATGATATATTCAAAAAGTCATAATACTTAAAAATATTTTTTCATACTCTATACATAACATTATTTTGATATCATTTCTTCGTAAATTTACATTGCCTAAATGTTATTGAAATTAAACTAATTCACAAAAACAATGTCAATTTTTATACCCAATTTATCCGATTCATATTTTATAAATCATTCGTAAAACAAACGACACAATCAAAATACAACGTAATTGCAATTTAGAACAAAAACAAGCAATTTAAAACATAAAAAAAAATCAAAATTGCAATTAAGTTAAAATCAGAAATTGCAATTAAGTTAGGGTCGGGTCGGGTTAATCTGAATCTAGATACGAAATTCCTGGATTTCTGCAATCTGTCCAGGCGAGTGGAGAAAACTGCGACGGTGGACGGGTGGGGAGAGCATACTTAGGCAGGCGGTCCGACCGTAGGTGGAGGCTTGCAGCATGCAGCGTTGGGTTTGGGCAGTGGAGCGTGGTGCGATGGCAGTGAGCAGTGGGTGGTGGCACGACGGCAATGGTTGACAGACAACAACGCTGTATCCGTTTAGAATGAACCATGGAGACGGGTGGAGAGGTGAGAGAGAGAGAGGGAGCAGATGCGAGAGTGGTCTACGTGGTGTTTAATTTGCTAGATTTAATTTTTTTTTGCAATTCAGTCCTTAAAGCTTTTAAATTTCACGAAAACGACTGGAATTTAATCATATTTTAAATACCAATCAGTATAAAATAAATACCCACATTTTATATCATTTTTCGACCTATATGATATAAATTCACATTATTATTCAAGATAATGATTTTTTTTTGAAACATTCAAGATAATGATTAAATTTTATTATAATACTATATCTTTATGATTATATAATTGTAAATTTTCAGAATATAAATTTAATTATGATGAGGAGAATATAATTTTATCGTAAACTTGAAATTATATCCTATCTTATGGCATGAATAAAGTCATTAACCTTTGTGTGTCAGAACAATGGTTTGACTAGTGACCACAAAGGCACGAGAGGATCGATACTGTCACTATTTAAGCCAACACGCTTCACGCGCTTCCTCTGTTCTTCCTTTGGGAAACGAAAGTTAACGAAAAAAGAAACAGCGGAGTCTGGAGAGGGCGAAAATGCGAGAAGAAGACATTAGCTCTGGAGGGACCATGGATCCTACTCCTGCTGCCAGGTGCCTGATTGCTCCTTTCCACCTCTATCAATCTCACTCGCTTTCTGGCTAACACGAATTAGGGATTTTAGTTGTTGCTTAACTCTCTGAATTCTGTCGAGCTTTGGGGATTAGGGTTTTTGAATTTGGTGTTTAGGTGATGCGGGTACCAACTTAACGTGTATTGATAGGTTTATGATAACAGAATTTGTGTAATTGTAGATGCAGTCCGTCAATTTGTAGTAACAATCTGAGCTGAATTTAGTGACCATCTGGAGTGTCTGTTGCTCCGTTTTAGTTCTCTAACATGTAAACTTATTGGTTTCTTTTTTTTTTTTGAAAATTGTCGGCCTTTTTGTATTTATTGGATGGTGAATTGTAATAGTGCTCGATCTGTGTTCCCGTTCTTTAGTTCTGCGGAAGCGTCCTCGCCTGCCATTGCTTCACATGTTGGTGGTATGGAGGGAGCAAGTCATGCTCGTAATTCCAAAGCAGCTTCTCTCTCTTGTATTGGTTCACAGCTGCCATGGACCTCTTTGAGCACCAGTGCTGGCGGCTCTGTTCTTGGATCATCAAGACCTTCATGCAGACCATGGGAAAGGGGTGACTTGTTGAGGCGATTGTCTACTTTTAAGCCATCAAATTGGGTTGGAAAGCCCAAGGTACTCTATTAACTTATCTTGGCAGTTATACATCAATACTCAGTGTTGTGATTGCCCTTCCTTTGTCTTAACTGATCAATACCATCTGAATTGTGCACAACTAGTTTTTTTTTTGCTCGACACAAATTTTGCTATCTTTCATGACGGAGCAATGTCTTTGTCTTTTCTCTTGTTAAATTCCTTTAAAAGATCTTTATTTGTTTCTTTTCTAAAGGCTTAATAAATGTATGGCTTTGTAGGAAAAAACATTCCCCATGTTGTGCGGTTCCTTTATTTTGACCCAATAATTTGAAGTTGGATCACTGAGGCTATCCTATAAATGAAACTTTGTGTTCAAGAATTCCTTGCAAAAGTGGGAAGGAAATGAGATGAATTTTTAGTACTGAGAAAGTTGCCCGTACCATATATTGTTTGATGGATGTAAACCTATCCATTATAGCTATAAGAAGAATTTTCTCTTGCTTAAGAGTGCTTTCAAGTAGGGGTTGAATATTTTCAACACTCAGAGTAAATTTTAACTCGTAATTTAATCTTAATTGAAAAAATCTCATTTGAAGTGTTATCAATGTTAGCACTTCTCGTAGTGATCAACCCATATTACCTAAGCCCATTAAAACTTATGTTCCTAGGAGCAAGATGGGGAAGGGGGAATTTTCCATGTAGGCAAGTTGTTATGAGTTTGTTATAGGTAGTTAAGGAGAGAGAATATGTAAGGAATATTGTTGTACTAGACGAGTAGGGGGGTATGTTTTTCTGAATTGTGAAGGATTGTCTAGGCCTGGATATTTTTCCAGGAGGGGAGCTTGCTCCGATTGTCACTCTAACATACATAAATAATACAATCTCTATAATATTACCTATCAATTGGTGCTTTCATTGAGAGGGTGTAGAAGGGTAGAGATTGTATGCAAGCTCAAATGGAATCAAGAGTCTTGGCGAGTTCTTTGATGGCTAGTGTCGAGACATTAGCTAAGTCCCAAAATCTCCTTAGTTGGAGATGAGGAAAGGGATTCCAAGCCACGACTGGCAGAAACCCAGAAAAGCAGAGTATGAGGGAAGGAGTCGAAGGTTCACCAGTGTTGACTCACCTTGCATCTTCCTCGTTTGGTAGTGAAAAATCAATTAATGGCGCTCATGGGATAGAGACTCGTCAACAGGAGAATTGCACGATGTCTGCGACAACAGAGTGTGCGTGGGAAGAGTATAGGAACGCATTATGACGTGTAGATCTCCCTTCGCTCCACGGGGAGGATCCTTTCACATGAGTTAAACGTGCAGAGTCTTATTTTTTGATCCATGGGATCCCTTATGAACTTCGTTAATAGATGGTTCAGATTTGCATGGAGGATACTATGCTATACTGGTTCATGTTCATATGGGAGCTTAATCCATGCATGACGTGGGAATGCTTCAAGCGTTCCGTGTTCGATTGGTACGGTGGGAAGGATGAAGGAAACCCGATCGAGTAGCTCAAATCAGTTGTCCAACGTGGTTCGGTGGATGAATATATTGATGAGTTTGGACGGTTGTCCTCACAAATCACCCACTTCCTAGAAGAATGGTTTATGAGTTGTTTTTTAGGTGGTCTATGGGAAGAAGTTAAGAATCGGGTTAGGATTCATGACCTACCGACTAGGAATTGGTTGTTGACTGTGGCGCGAAGTGTAGAAAGGGAGTTGGTCAGTCAAGGGGTAATCCACGCTAGCGAACCAAGACAAAGGTTGGGAACCCAACCGTCTAAACATGGCTCGCAGATGGGAACATCAGTTATCCCTCATTTGGGTTTTTCGAACAGAGGATTTGTTAATGCAAGGAGTGAAGGAAGGGAATTGCCCAGTAAATTCCGAGGTGCCATGGCAGACAGTAATAGAAATAGTGGAACCAAGTGGAGGGAAACAAGGAATTTGTCGTATGAGCAACTTCTGGAGAGAAGGGCCAAGGGGTTGTGTTTTAAGTGTGGCCAAATCTTCAATCCACTACACCAATGTCCAGACAAGGAGTACATGTTGATTGTTTGGGAAGGAGATGTAGACGATAATATGGTAAAAAGTGAGGAAACAACGGAGGTAGAGGAGCAACAAGAGGATTGGGAGATGGTATGCAACTTGGTTGAGTTCAGAGAAATGGGAAAAGGACAGACCTCACCTTCGAAATCCATGGTTTTGATGGGTAAGCTTTATGACATGCCTGTCTTAATTTTGGTAGCTAATGGAGCTAGTCATAATTTCGTGTCTAGTAGGTTGGTGCAAGCCATGGGAATCTCCATTACTCCTACTAGAACCTTCAGAGAAAGATTGGGAGATGGGCATCGATCTTTCTCACAAGGAGTTTGTAAGGAGGTGAAACTGGAAATGAATGGAGTTGAGTTTAGTGTAGATGCATATGTTTTCGATATTGGGGGACTTGACTTTATACTAGGCGTTGCATGATTGGACACATTAGGAGTGGTGAAGGTTGATTGGAAGAAGATGTGTTGTCCTTCGACCAAATGGGAGTAGAAGTCACTTTGCAAGGAATTAATATGCAAGGCTCTTCTCCTCATGCTCTACAACAGATACTCAAGCGCTAGGGAGTGGAAGTAGAAGGGCTTTTGTGGTCCATAGGAATCTTGGATTTGTATTTGATGAAATGGGAACCCCGAATGCAGTGCAACAAAAGGAATTATGGGTTGTTTTGTTTAGATTTGAGTCAGTTTTTCAAAAGACAAAAGAGCTGCCATCTAAGAGGGTTAATGATCATGCAATCAGCCTGAAGGAAGGGGTAGAACCTGTGAACATTCGTCCTTATAGGCACGCACATCATCACAAGAATGAGATTGAGAGACAGATTCGAGAGTTGCTGAAAACCGGGGTTATCAGGCCCAGTATCAGTCCCTTCTCAAGTTCTGTGATTCTTAGGTTGGGTCATGGCAGATGTTTGTTGATTACACAGCTTTGAATAAGCTCACGCTAGATAAGTTTCCAATTCCAGTGGTAGATGAGTTGATGGAGGAGTTATACAGGGCCAAGTATTTTTCGAAGGTAGATTTGAAGTCGGGTTTTCACTAGATCAGGGTTAGAGAAGAGGATATCTATTAAACAGGGTTTCAGACTCATGAAGGACATTACGAATACCTAGGGTTGCCCTTCGGACTCATGAACGCACCCGCAACGTTTCAATCCACTATGAATTCTATTTTCAAACCTTTGTTGCATAAGTTCGTTCTGGTTTTTTTTTACGACATTTTGGTTTACAGTTTAGATTAGAACCAACATATGTAGCATTTGACTTGGGTGTTACAACTCCTACTGGACAATAAATTGTATGCTAACAGGAGGAAGTGTATTTTCGGACAGCAATTTGTGGAGTATCTAGGCCATTTTATCTCATGTGAAGGGGTAGCTATGGATCGATTGAAGATCAAAAGTATTTTGGAGTGGACTATTCCCAAGAATGTAAAGGGAGTAAGAGGGTTCCTTGGTCTAATTGGGCACTACAGAAAATTTGTCTAGGATTATGGTAAAATTGCAAAACCACTTCCTGAACTTACCAAGAAAGACGGGTTTAGTTGGAGGGAGGAGTCCCAAGAAGCTTTTGAGGAGTTGAAGAGGAGAATGACTACATCACCAGTTCTAGCCTTACCAAATTTCTCCAAGGAATTTTCCATCGAGTGCGATGCTTCGGGAAGGGGTTTGGGTGTTGTCCTAATACAAGAGGGTCGCCCATTGGCTTATTTCAGCAAGACACTAGCTAAATCAACTTATTCCAAATTTGTTTGTGAGAAAGAAGTGATGGCAATTCAACATTGGAAGCATTTTTCAACTGGGAGACATTTCAAGGTTTATTGACCATAAGAGTTTGAAGCATTTATTAGACCAGTGGATTCCATCAGTAGATCAACAATGTTGGCAAGCTAAGTTGTTGGGATTAGACTTTGAAGTTATCTATAAACCTAGAAAGCAAAATGGAGCTACAGATGCCCTCTATAGAGTGGAAGACGATAAGATATTGTTCACGACAGTTTCAGCCCCATTTTGGCTTGATATGGATGTGGTCTGACAGGAGGTCAAGGGGGATACTAAACTGAACTTACTCATTACAGCTCTCCTACAAAACCCCAACTCTAAACCTGATTATCATCTAAGGGACGACTTGTTGTTCTATAAGAACAGGTTAGTTCTTTCATCCACTTTAACTTCAATTCCCCAATTACTGCAAGAATATCATTCCTCACCTTTAGGGGGACATTCTGGTTTCCAAAAGACCTACAAGAGTTTTGCTCACGGATTGTTTTGGCTAGGAATGAAGTCGTCAATACAGAAGTTTGTTCGTAAATGTGCCATATGCCAAAAGAATAAATAGATGGCTATGTCTCCAGCGGGTCTCTTGCAACCCCTACCTATTCCTAAACTGATTTGGGATGAAGTCTCAATGGATTTTATTACAGAACTCCCGAAGTCCCATGGTTATGAAGTCATAATGGTGGTAGTAGATCGACTATCAAAGTATGCTCATTTCTTACTTCTCAAACACCCTTTTATCCTAGATATGGTGAAATTGCATGGCGTTTCTAGCTCCATATTGAGCGATAGAGGTCCACTCTTCACTAGTAATTTTTGGAAAGAGTTATTCAAGCTACAAGGGGCAATATTGAAGATGAGTTCTTCCTACCATTTACAAACGGACGGACAAACGGAGGTGGTTATAGGTGTCTAGAATCCTACCTTCGTTGCTTCACTACCAAACAACCTAAAAATTGGTCTTATTGGTTGTCTTGGGCTGATTATTGCTATAATACTAACTATCATGTCTCAATTGGGAGGACTCCTTTCGAAGTCGTCTATGGTCACCTTCCACCAACTTTGTTGCATTTTTCCCAAGGAGAAACTAAAGTGGAATCAGTGGCGCTAGCTTTGGTTGATAGAGATGAAGCTTTACGCCAACTCAAACACAACCTATTGTGTGCACAATCTATGATGAAGAAATTCGCAAATGTTCACAGGAGGGAGGTGAAGTTTCAGGAGGGAGACTTGGTCTTTGCTAAGCTAAGACCACGTAGACAGCTTACTATTGCAAGGCGAATTTGTCCCAAGCTTTTTGCACTTTATTAAGGTCCTTTTAAGATCATTGGAAAGGTGGGGCTGGTTGCTTATAAACTACATCTCCCACCTACATCCAAAGTACATCCGGTTTTTCACATCTTTGAACTAAAGAGGGCAGTGGGCGATCATCCTATTGCGCATAGTCTTCCTCAAGGTTTAGAGATGGATACCTCGGAATTGGTTGAACTGGAAGCAATCCTAGCCTCACGTATCACTAAGTCCAAGGCCATAAATATTCAACAGTGGCTCGTCCTTTGAAAAGCTAAACTAGCAGAGGAAGCAACCTGGGAGGATGTAGAATTCATTAAAGGGCAATTTCCTTCTACCCACCTTGTGGACAAGGTGCCTATTGAGGAGGTAATTGTTAGCAATGTTAGCACTTCTCCTAATGATCAACCCATATTACCTAAGCCCCACTAAAACTTATGTTCGTAGGAGCAATATGGGGAAGGGGGAATCTGCCATATAGGCAAGTTGTTACGAGTTTGTTATAGTTATTTAAGGAGAGAGAATATGTAAGAGGAATATATCTGTACTAGAAGAGCAGGGGGTATGTTTTTTTGAATTGTGAAGGATTGTCTAGGCCTGGATATTTTTCTATGAAGGGAGCTTGCTCCAATTCTCACTCTTATATACGTAAATAATACAATCTCTATAATATTACCTATCATGAAGACTATTCAAAACAGTTAATGATGTTTGGTTTTAAAAAGAAAAATGAAGAACTGAAGTTCATGCCAAGTTTAATATTTTATTAGGTGCTTGCTTGTGTTTCTTACATTTAGGTATAGATTTGGGACATGCTAAGACTATTTGTCTATATGTTATTGCAGGCAGCCAGTTCATTGGCTTGTGCTCAAAGAGGTTGGATGAGTAGTGATGTTGATAAAATTGTGTGTGAATCATGTGATGCATGCCTGAATTTTGCTTTGTCGCCTTCATGGAGCCCTGCGGAAGGTTTGCTATCAAAACCGTATTGCTTAGAGTTCTTTTTATTGCATTATTATTGTTCATTTTGAGACATTTGACTCTTACCCTTCATAAAAGTTGTCTTATCTTTTAAGTGTATTTTGGAGTGGTAAGTGGGTTGGCTTTGTGACTTGAAGAGATGCTAAACTAATCAAGACGATTACCCTATTTCTCGCTCTCTGTTTTTTTTCCCTTTCTTAAACAAAGGATATACTTAGATGATATGATCTTCTGATATGAGGATAAAGTGCAGGTAGATAATTGCCTACTAGAACTGGTCTTTGAAGTCAAGAAAATTCTATTGTGAGAAAGCATGCGATTTTCACATTTATGTTAATATTATCATACTGAATTTGTTTCCATATAATAGTACCTAATAAGTTGGCCTACTCTTTAGGCCTCTGATCAACATCATTAAGGTTGACAAATAATTGAATAAGATCCTTTTTCTTTTTAATTGTCACTCTGATTTTACTACATTTGTGAATTGTTTTCCCGGATTTATGTAGTGAAATTGATTTGTGGCCATTCTTTATATCTTTCCCTTTCCTACTATCCCAGACCATGAATTTGTTTTGCCTACTTTTCTAAATACATTGTTGATTTCTTAATTGCATTATGGCTTGATGTATGCTTGTGCTGCTTTTTTCATTTGCAGGTGATTTTTGTTTGATTGTCCAAAACTGATTATGCCTGTCATTTTTAATTATCTTAGCCGTTTTTAGTTTTCCCTATTCATCTCACTTCTCTTTTGCATTTCTTGTATTTAGTTGAAAATGCTGGTGAAGCCTTTTCCAAGCAACTGGTTGTTGGCCACCAAGCTAGCTGTCCTTGGAAGGGAAATAGCTGCCCTGAAAGCTTGGTGCAGTTCCCTCCAACCCCTCAGTCTGCCTTAATTGCAGGATATAAAGATAGATGTGATGGACTTCTGCAATTTCAATTTCTTCCTGTTATTTCTGTATCAGCAATTGAACAAATGAGGGTTTCTCGAGGGCAGCAGATTGATCGCTTTCTCTCCCAGTTGCAGAACTTTGCTGCTGGAGAAGGAAATTGTAAGTCAGACAGTATACCAGAATATGAAGCTTCTCGAGATTGGGCACTCTGTTTATATTCTCGTGTAAGATTTATTTATGCCCATTTCTTGCTGGAATCTGCTGATTATTCATTTACATCATGTGAATTTGTCTGGCTTTAGTTCTTTCTGTTTGATTTATCTATTTCATCTGACAGGCCCAAAGGCTTATAAGCCTTTGTGGATGGGAGCCAAGGTGGCTTTCAAATGTTCAAGACTGTGAAGAGCATTCTGCTCACTCAGCAAGAAATGGGTGTTCCTTTGGCCCTGCTCATGCCCAGGTTCGTATTTCGCATGAACCTGTACCAAGCATGAAAGCTCACTCTTCTTCTGGCAAAAGAGAGACTGGGAAGGCTAAGATGCTAGCTGTAGATTCTAGAAGTGACTTCAGATCACCTTTGCTGGATTGTAGCTTGTGTGGTGCTACCGTCAGAGTATTGGATTTCTCAACTGTACCAAGGCCTGTTCGTTTTACTCCCAACAACATCGATATTCCTGATGTGAGCAAAAAGATGGCGTTGACACGCGGAGTAAGTGCAGCCAGTGGTATCAGTGGTTGGGTTGCTACTGATGATGCAGAGAAAGAACTGATTGAAGACCGGGATGAAGTGGCAACAACAGATGAGGGGAAACTGCTGCAACATTCAGAAGTTGATCTGAATCTTACAATGGCAGGGGGTTTGTCTTTTACTCAGGCAGACAGGACAACAGTACCTGAAAACAGTCATAATGCAGACATGGGAAGGGATTTGATGATTGGTCAACCTGCTGACAGTGAAGTTGGTGATCGAGCAGCATCATATGAATCAAGAGGACCTAGTTCTCGTAAACGGAGCTTGGAAATAGGTGGAAGTTCAGATGATAGAGCACACTTGATGATGCAGCCAGCTGATAGTGTTGAAGGAACTGTAATTGATCGTGATGGTGATGAAGTCACAGATGGAAGACAATTTTCTGCTGGGCCCTCAAAACGTGCTCGAGAAACAGATTTTCTTGACACATACTGTTCTCCATATCAAAGAGACTCATCTGGTGCGGGGCCCAGTCATTCAGTGGGTCTTGAGACTTGTGCAGATGGAAACAGAATTTCTTCGTATCTTCAAGGAAGTGATCAAGTTGTAGGAATCCCATCAGCTATAGGTTCAACACGTGCATCATCTGTTATTGCAATGGATACTGTTTATCATGATGCTGATGATGACTCTATGGAAAGTGTTGAAAACTACCCAGCAGATGTTGATGATGCTCATTTCCCGTCTTCTAGTACATATGGCAATCTGGACGTGCATGAGACATCAGAACTTAATTATAGCAATCAGGGACAGCAAAGCATCTGTTTCCGACCTGCTACAGAAGTAACTGCTGGAGAAATGGGTGTCAGCAGTACAAATGATGGTGAAGAAATTTTTAATGCAGAAACAGTGGTGGCTCATGCTAGGGATGGTTTTAGTTTTGGTATTAGTGGCGGAAGTGTTGGTATGTGTGCTAGTCATGAAGCTGAAATCCATGGTGCTGATGTTTCTGTTCATAGAACGGACAGTGTAGTTGGTGATGTAGAACCTAGAGTAGATTATGCTGAAAATCAAGGTCAGACTGGTGAATCTGCTCCTGATCCTGATTTAATGGACGAGATTGTCCCCGATGAACTAAATAGGGAAGATCCTCATGGTGATAGCCATGAGATGTTGTCTCAATCGTTGGAAAGGGCTGATAGTGGCTCAAAGATAGATGGCCTGACAAAGGCTGAGTCGGTTGAAAGTGGTGAAAAGGCTAGCCAGAGCTGCAAGATAGCCCTAGATACAAATGCCCATCCATCTCATTCTTGTAATGTAAACATTTGTTCAGGCTATGAAGCAACTGATAAAGAAGTCACGAAGGCTGGAAAATCATCATTTACAAACAATTGTCTGCATATAGAATCAAATTTTGCTAATGGTATAGGTACGCCTTCCATTTTCATTATCCCATTTCTGCCTGGATTGCACTCACACATGGATACATGTTAAGCATTGTAAATACGGTGCTGAATTCATACACATATCTTCTTGCTTCCTTCTTTTTGGAAATCTTCTTTTGTACAGCTTTCTTAATGTTCATTTTTATATAGTAGACTCTTTGACATGTAGTTTGCAATGTATGACTAAAACTAGACATTAGGCTTATAATTTTTTTGATTGGTCGTCCTTCTTTTTTAATTGCTAAAATCCATATTTGGCAAGCCTTAATTTTGTTAAGAGACAAGATACTGGGTGCTATTGGAGGTGAGTTAAATTGTTCTTGGACTTTTTTTGTTGTTATATATAATCTTATACATGTACTAAAGACAATATCAGGTACTGGAGAAATGTTCGGTAGACAAATTTCTTGAGTGTTTCAATTTGGAGGCATGCCCCCCATATTAGTTTCTTTTCTTCTGGCTATTTTGTTAATGTATGCTCTTTGATGTTCAGGGCCTCCAAAGGGCGAAAGCAATTATGAAGAAACTATGGAGTTTGACCCAATTATTTATCACAACCAGTTCTGCCCATGGGTCAATGGAAATGTAGCTGCTGCTGGTTGTAATAGTCACGGATCTGGCAGCAATGCTGATGCTGATGCATTTTGTGGGTGGCAGCTAACATTGGATGCACTGGATACATTACGAACTGTGGGACAAATTCCAGTTCAGACAGTTCAGTCCGAGTCAGCAGCTTCTTTGTACAAGGTCAGTTATTTGTTTCCCCTGGAATTGATAAATTTGTCTGATTGTCAAGCAGTTGGAGGGATCTTTCTTGCAGAATCTTCTTCACTATTAGAAAATAATTAATTAAATTTGGATGGTGCAGGCTTCCTCCCTGTAGATAACAGGAAAACTCTTCATGATGTCTCTGCAATTTGAACTTATTCTGTCAATTTAGTAATAACTTATCCAATTACCACGTAGTAACCGTCTATGCACCTTTGTTTATCAAATCTCATTCTAAATTGTTGACAAGTTCTCAATCTGTCTCATTTGGTCTAGAGAGAATATTAATGGAGGATCTGCCTCTTGTCTTTGGTGGTTTCTCAGTATATTTATCTTCATATCTTTCCCATTCAAGTTTAGACTTTAAAAGGAGTAAAAGCATTTGCTAATTAAATTGCATGAATTTTTGTTTTTTAACAGTTTCTTGGTTATAGTTTTTTGGCTGTGTTTTGTGATCCCTTTTTAAACTTTGTTGACAAGTCTTTGTAGCTCTTATATTTTCTCTATGTTGCCTGGAGTTCAATATTGTCATGGATTTTCACAGGATGATCATCAAACTCCTGGACAGAAACTCATTCGACGGCATTCTATGACCAGAAGCCATGGGCAGCATTGAGATTTAATCCAAATGACAAAGGTATTTATAATTATAGACAAGTAGATTAAGGGAAACTTTGATGGATACTCATTTTGCTTCCCTTTGCAATGTCAAGTACTGTTTAGCACACTGCCATTTGTCAATAGTTTGAAAAGTGGATCTGATGTATGACGTATAGAGGACTAATTGTATGCTAAAATCAAATAACGAAGGAAAATATAATATATATTATTGAATATCAATGGAACTTAGTATTAAAAATAAGAATATTACATATATCATCTTAATCAGCATTATAGTTGTGATCAGGTACCTAATAAACATGTAGATTTAATGGTAGTGTATGTAGGCTATTCATGTCAATTCTTCTCTTTTTGCTTTCTTCAAGATGATACTTAATCTCGCCACTAGATCCTACTTAGTTTAATTTTTTGGCTGGCATGTCACCTTTTTCTTATCTTTAGCAAGTTTTTTCAGAAACATCTTTTCAGCTTTTTTCTTTGCCAGCATGTCATCTTTCACAGCCACCCTCTTTTTCTTCTTATTTCTGGTGAGACCATCTGAATTCCTGCAAGTTCTACCGTGGTCTCTCTCGACTGCCTGTCTCAGTAGTCTAACTAGTTGTTTCCTACCTCTGGCCTGGTTATCATGCTGTTGAAGTGTTCTTTACTCTGTGGTTTTGACACTTCTTCCTATTTCTTTTCCTGTTTTTTGAGCACTTCTTGCTGTTTCAAAGTCCCATCCTTGGCTGTTTTTTCTGCTTGGACTGCTTCTTGCCGATAATATCCCTTCAACTCCCATAGGCTGCTACACTACCTTCAGGGATAAAAGGTGGCAGCTTTTTATTCCTTTCTTAATTAGGGTTTAACCCAAAAAAAAGAAAAAAAGAGAGAAAAGAAACACAGAAAAACCAAGGAAAACAAAAATGAATAATGCAGGTAATTGCAAAATATCTTCTAGTATTTCTTCTTTCAGTTAGAATTTATACCCTAACTGATAATAGAAGTTATCTATTTATCAGCTTAGGAAGGAATCTTCAATATCTTAGGAATTAAAGAGTATTATTTGTATTCTCCTAATTAAGAATATATTTATGATGAGAATATATTTGACCTAATAAATAGGGAATAATTGTACTACGAAACTTACACAGCACCCAAATAAAGATGTAGCCTTAATAGATTTGTGTTTGTGGATTTAGGCTTTGCATGTACAACCTTTTAAATTCGTTCTCTCTTTCCTTTTGTCTTTACTTCTACTTCAGATCTTCATTAACATCAATGAAGAAGATTAAAATTTAAGTTACATTACAAATTTTTAGCTTCACACTAGCAACTTCTAGAAACCCCATATAGGGTTTCCAAAGAATTATGCATCGCACCTAGTAATTACAAATCACTTATAATATTTAATAATCACTTTTAGGTGAGAAAGTATCAAACTTTTTAGTTTGAAATTCCTAACTTGAAAGTTCTCTTCGTTCTCTGGTAATTGAAGTGTATAATCTTACATATCAATTTTGCACTTATCATCCTAATCTTATCCAAATAAAAATTTGAGTCATACTCTAATTAGGATCGTTATATCTTTTCTTGTGTAGGATCTACTCACGAGATGACTCGTAGGAAAATCCTCTTTTGTTAGAGTTCTTCCCAAATTTAGTTCTAATATGATACGGTATCGGTCAATACTGTCTACTGTTTCAAGTACTTTTTTAAAATTATAAAATAATCAATGAATTTCATAAAATTGCATAGTAGTCTCTGTTCACACTTATGGATCCAAATCAATGAATCTTTAGTACCATTATATGAAGCAAAATTATACTTAGGTATAGTAGACCCTCTGGCTTGCCAACACTTCTTTCCTCCCTTTGGTCTCTACAGGTACAACTATTGTTCCCCACCTCATTATTGTTACCTCGCCCTTCCGGTTGTGCAGAATCTCCCCCAGCTGTGAGTCCTAGAACTTTTTGTTGGACCGTTGGTAGTCTTTCCCCATAGACAACCTTTGATCGATGTTTCTCATGAGTACATCCATTCGACTTGACAAGTCTATAGAGTCAACCACGATGACAGGCTCTAATACCAAATTATTATGTGCTTGTGTAGGATCTTGTCATAGGATGGCTCACAGGGAAATCCTTTCTTCTCTTGCTAGTGTTTTTCTCCTAAGCCCTATGATTGCTGTTTAGAAAACTCGTCCTTGACAAACTTATGTCAACTATTTTTACAGAAAATTTCTCACTTATTCATTATCATGCCTTTTAAATAGACAGGAAGTAAAATAGAATATGGACATGTTAAGTTATTCTCGTATTAAAAATAGACTTACGCAATAATAGACTTCCTAAATAAGATCACTGCCGAGATGACCACTGCAATTACTTCCTAATCAAGTTGATCTTGTATATTTCTTTCCTAAGTATGCAACTTGCATTTCAAATTCTTATTATTCCTTTATTGACTTAAATTCTAATTCAACAAGGACAAGCTTAAATAAACTAAAATTCTTTTTTCAATCTAAGGAAAATTTGTAATTAAGAAAATAACTATGTTAATTTTTATTTTGCATCAGAATGAGCTCATCTTCAATTTAATATTTGTTTATAGCTATTTATGGTCATGCATATTGTGGTGCAATTAGCAAATAAGATGAATTCAGGAGTTTTAAGTTTCCTGCAAACCATCTCTGCGTGGCACATGTTGTACATGTAGCCTATGTCAAACTGGCATATAGAGTGCAAGACATGCTTAGAATCCGAGGCTAGTAATGCTAAGCTAACATTCGCCTCACCCACTGAGATCCTTATTGCTTCTTGTGCTACCTTTTACTGTGAGGCTAATGTGGCTTCCTGTCTGCTGCTTGAGCCTGTTTGGCATCACTCATCAAAGTCTGTCATCTGTACTTAAACTTCCTTCAGGATCCATTCCAGCATGCCTGTGATTCTTACGCAGCTTAGATGCGTATGTGCAAGGTGGCACAGATTGCCATAGTGCCTGAAGTAGCCAATGTCAATTGTCCTGATACATTTTTATGTATAATATTTTTTGGTTCATCTTTTCATATATGCTTACGTGTCCATTATAACATCTGCATTGCTTGATCTGAATTTTGTAGACTGTTTTTTACTGTCTATTGCTTGTGACACTTTGGTTGACTGTTTAGTTTGAATTTATTTATCTATGTAGTTCAACTTAATACGGGTTTCAGTTACTAAGATTAAACCACACGGTCACTTCTGCATGCCAATCAGCCTGACATTCATTCTTGCGACTAGTATACTTATAAATTAGCAATTTGTTCAATTAGTATAGTGAGTAGGTGAACGTAGGCTACTTATGAGACCTGAATGCTACTTGCTAACCGATGTTCTTGTCCCTTTTTCCAGTTTTCTTACAATTGCATATATAATCCTTGTAACTTCTGGCAACATTTGGTATTATGTAGAATGGAACCCAGTAATTCTGATCACGTGCTATTTATGCTATGTGGAGGTCTCAAACATTGTCAATACCAGAATTAACTTGGGATTCACATTTGCCATCGTATCAGCTGGTGAAGAAAGCCGTGAAAGTTAGAGAACCCTTGTGTTACTTTGATGTCTCTTTAAGATTCTGTTTATGCTCAGATGTCTAATAATACTGGTTTATGTAGCAGAACTTCTGCTCATGCATTTCATTTTCCTCGACTTGACCAATTGGCAATGCACTGCTTACCAGATTCTATCAACTCCATATTATTGCTCCTATGTTTCCAAAATTTGGCTTTCTGGTTTCTAAGTGGATGTTCACGGCGTTGGTGCTGTTCTCTGCAAAAGCACATCTAGGAACACTAACAATAATGGAACTATGTATGATAACTCTATATGGCACTCATCTCACTCTGCCCTCCTTCCTTCTTTCAGAATCTGTTCACGATCACCTTATGTTTGCTTCTCTTACAGAGAAAGAAGATGGCTGGAGATGGACGGACATTGCTTATTCTTTACTTATCGTGTTTGATGAACTTTAGGCGTTCGCAAGATTAATCCAATTATAGATTGAAATAATTTGCGAATTTTGCCATATACAGTGCGTCTATAATTCTGTTTTGGTTAGATTTTTGGCGTTTTTATATTTACGCTTTCCTGCTCTTTTTCTGTTTTATATAAGGGCATATGTCCCAACTAAGTATTCTCGAATGTAACTTACTTTATTATGAGATCTAACTTTTATAGTTTTTCGTACCTTCGTAGGAATACGATGATTATCCTTAAGAATAGATTAAGAATAGAATGAAATGAGTATTATTTTGTTTGATTTATTGCCAAAGAAGTTTTATGCCAATATTTGGATTGAAAACATAAATTTGGAATAATAAAAGAATAATTAATAAAAATCAAAATATTCAATTTAGCCATAATTAATTACATTATTATTATTATTAGTGATTTAATTTATTCCTTATTATTATTAATTAGGATTATTATTTTTATTAATTTTCTTCTTCATATTATTGATTTTATTATTCTTATTATTATTATTAAATTTATTATTCTTATTATTATTTATTATTATTAATTTTCTACTTAGTATTATTTACTATTAATTATTTTATTATTATTAAATTCCTTATTATTAATCTCTTTTTATTTATTTATTTATTTATTAATTATTTATTAATTATTGTTATTATTATTATTATTTATTATTATTACTTTTTATTTTTTATAAAATTTCTTATTATTATTAATTTTCTTTTTCTTATTATTAATTAGGATTATTATTATTATTATTAATTTTGTTATTCTTATTATTAATTTTCTTCCTCCTCGGTCCTTTTCCTCTTCCTCCTCCATCTTCAAAATTTTTATTACTATTAATTTTCTTATTATCATCTAACTTTTCAACATATTCTAGTGGTTAATTTTTGCTTCATGTACTTCATGAATATGGTCGAACTCATGTTAGCATTCATTATATAGTCACAATTGTAACATAAAATAACAATTAAACGATATTAAAAATAAATACAACATAAGGCTTTAAATTACTAAAATGTTATTTAGTTGAACAAAACGAATCAGTTTTAACCTTATTTTAAATAACTAGATAAAATATTTAAACTTCAACATAATCTTCAATGTCTGACAAAAACTTCATCACTCACCAAGTCTACAAGAAGGCATAAGATAAAAACACAAGCAATTGTGTAGGATGATCAGGATCTTTGCCTAAAGCAGTATCACTTTCATCATTTGAATACACTATTTAACTGTTCAACTCTTCGCTGAATGTACATTTCAGTCCCAATACTATTAAACAAATTTTCTCCAATCTGATTCATAATATCACCCAACATCTTGACAGTAACAATAATTAAATCTACACGACTTGTTTCTCCCATATCATTACTCCTTTTTTTACTCTTGGCTTAAATATTTTCAGCTTATCTTTCAAATTTTGATGTTTGAGATTGGATAAAGGACTCATCTATGTCATACAAACTATGTTCATATTGATCTTCACCATCTTTATTTATCCCACCTGCACCTTCTTGCCTTCCATTTCTTCAAGAATATCAACGACAGTTTATTCATTTTCAATTGCACGATTTTTTCCATAGATCTCAGTCAATTCATTATAGAAATAAAAGCTCTTTCTTCAATATTGAGCAACATCTTCATGACTAATAAGATTAAAAAACAATAATTTATATAAATGACTAGAAAGTAGGTAAACAAAATACTTAAAACAAGTTAAAAGTTCATTATTTACACTTAAATAAGAATCACATACATGATCTTCAGCAGTGACAATCTTCCTTTCGGTATTTTATCCAAATCTACTAGTATCTTTCCTTACCATAACATAAACAATGCTCCATTCTTTCTTTAAAGTCTTAATCTTAGACTCTATGGAAGTCTGGCTTTTAAGTTTGAATTGGGAGCTTTGTTGCTACCATTCTTTCTAATTTATTGAGATAGCCAGCTTTAAATTTCGTATTA
The DNA here is from genome assembly GCA_024703695.1 of Erythroxylum cataractarum. NCBI lineage: Eukaryota > Viridiplantae > Streptophyta > Magnoliopsida > Malpighiales > Erythroxylaceae > Erythroxylum > Erythroxylum cataractarum. Next base: position 55,639,871 of record JANJEY010000003.1, on the reverse strand, counting down.
GCATTGTGTGTTTTCACATTATGCAAATCAACCATGTAGGAAATTAGCACATCCTTGTTATAGTTTCACTTTCTTTTTGTTCCTTTTGAACTTTATGAATTAATAGTTGACGGGGAATTTCTCGACATACTTATCTACCAAATTAAAGCAATATTAATAAATAAAAAATAATCATCATAATAAAGGAAAAATAAAAACATTAATAAAAATCTTCTTTTTATTAACATTAAGCATCAACAGCTTATGAGAATAATATAGTCTATAATAACAACGTACAACATAAACAACAAAGAGTACAAAAACTTACATAAATAATAATATAAAACCTCCTAATACTCAAACATAGTAGAACCCCTAAAAATGTCAATTTTAATTTTGCCTAGATGTTCAACATTCATTGAACATTTCACGTGCCAATTCAATTATCCAATTTGTCCAAGCATTAGTTGGGTCAATAGCAGTTATACACTCCTCCTCAATAACTGGATTGGTGTGAAAATAATCCATTAAATCACTCTCAATGGGATCAAAACCCATATGTTGCCTAATAAAACTTTGAAGCAAACAACAAGCTATAATAATTCGATTGTATGTCTTTATTGGATAAAATGATACACTTCTAAGAATAGCTAACCTAATTATTAGTAACCCAAAACAACTCTCAATTACATTGTGCCTAGTCACATGCTTCATATTAAAATATTCCTTTGAAATTCTTGGTTGATAACATTGACGTTGTTTATTCAAATGGTACCTTTGACTCCCTAAAAGGTACAAGGAAGCCCTTACAATTTGTATAACGTGCATCGACTAAGTAATAGCAACCTATATAAAAAAACACTATATAAGTTATTCAATTTACATTATCTCATATACAAAATTTCAAATAACATTCATCTATCATATAAGAAAGCTTACCATGAGGCACTTTTAGTCCCTGTACCTTAGTAACTACATCACGAAGAACTCGATCATTAGCTACTAACCCTTCCCAATTAAGAAAAACATAAATAAATTGCATGTAAAGTGTGCACATACCGAATATATTTGTTACAATATCGCCCTTACTAGTTAAAATCCAGACTTATCTTTAATTGGCACATTAACCCCGATATATGTCCCATCTAGAGCACTTAAGCAATTCTACAATTCAAATGAAATAAAAAATAACGAGGAACCTTAATCACATTTACTATATTTTATAAAAGTAATAGCGCGATTAGTTACCTTAAACCACATCCATTGATTCCGAAGAGATTGTTAGTGTGGGCTCAAGTTTTCTAAATAAAAGATCTTGTAAATGCATCACTGCATTTAAAACATTATGAAAACATCGACTAATTGTCTCTCCTGACCTTCTAAATTTTTTCCTAATAACTCGACTTTTAACATGATGAGCAATAATATGTAAGAAAATTGGTACTTGTTCATCAATAAACATGTTTTTTGTTGACTTTAATCCTCTTATACTTTCTAAAATTTCACGTAGTTTAAAAAAAACTTGCCTATTCATTCTAACTATTGAAATACATGACTCATCATTGTCATACACAATTCATCTCACATAATATCGATTTTCATAAAAATTTTGAAAATAACTTCTAACCTGTAAGTGTAAGTCGACTTGTACCATCTGTAAGTCGACTTATGCTTGGTCGGTACTGATAAGTCGCCTTGTTCACCAGTGTAAGTCGACTTATGTGTGTACAGTACCGTAAGATTGTTAGAGTAGTGCCCTAAAGGCAATCCCCTTTAGCGCGTTTTGTTCATAGTCATGTACAGACTTTATGAA
>JANJEY010000003.1:55601197-55618541 GCA_024703695.1 Erythroxylum cataractarum | reverse complement strand
GGTATCAAGAATATCACATACAATGAGGATTTTGAGTTAAAAAGATAAGAATATAATGTGAAAATATATCACTCAAATAAAAAAAAAATCACTATTAGTAATGATAAAACATACTTTCTAAAAAGTTGATATAATATAATTTTTGTTGAGTTAAAATGTGAACTACAAGTCCGATTAGATAAGTAAAACCCCTAGGCCGTAAAAGGCCCTTCAAATCACTTGTAGCCTTTACTCTATTACAACATAAATATATGCCTGAGAAATAAAGCAGAGTTAGAACAAAGTAAAGCATATAGGTGATCACGTCCCAATAAAAGGAACATCCAGCATTATCCATCTCGTCTTCATAATCTCCCCTACCATGAAATAAAAATTTTCCTTTTTTATGAAAACTTTTATTTTAAACCTTATTCTTCTTCTAAATCTTTAATATACTTCTTAAAGTAAGGAACATCAAAAGTACCTTACTTTAAAGTTGGAGCAAACATGCTTGTTAAAAAACTTGACAAAAACTCGATAAAGCTACGCTCAAAAAATTAATGATACAAGTGTAGTCGTAAGCGGGCTGTTAAGGGGTGTGGATCGATGGTTGAGAACAGAGCTTGACTTTGATTAGGTCCTATGTTCGATTCCATATTAGCTCTTCTTGTAAGAGCCTGAGACAGCTAGAGTTTTACATGTAGATGGAGAACTAGTTTGACCCTCAATGATGAGGTGCATCCACTTGGCCCACCTATGGAGTGATGGGTCAATTGGACCCTCAGAGAAGTGTGCTCGTTTGACCCACCTATGAGGTTTACTCAAATAAAAAAAAAAGTATAATAGACCTATTAATATAAATATTTTAAAAATAAATAAATTTAGCACTTGATTACAAACCAAATTGAATTAGATCGTAAAAATAGATATAATTATACGAGATTTCTTTGCATAACATATATATTTTGGATTTCATTTGCCTTTCCCAGCATTTACTTGTCTAAATAAACAACCTAACGTTTCGGTGACCGTTCAAATAAACTACCCGTTACTTCTACCTCTAACCGTTTTCCCGCGACTCACAACATCTCCAACGCCACATGACCGCTGTCTGAGTGGTCAAACAACCCACCCAGTGCCACAAAGTCGTCGTCGTCATTGTGAGACCTATCGTAACTATTACCATCCGAATCACACCCCAATTCAAACTCGAACGAGTCGAAATTAGGAGTTACATCTTCAAACCGTAGCATTTCAGAAAGAAATTCCGTACCCGATAAGCCCATCACCGAAGGATCATCCGCTCCGATTTTTCCTTCGTCGCCGGAGGAGAAACTCGGCGGCAAACCGAGTTCGTCATCCGAGGCCTCGAGCAAGAAGATTATATCAGTTTGGGATTCGTCGGACAGGCAACTCACCTCCGCTGACGGCGGGGCAATTTCGGGCAAAGGATTCGGGAAGATAATTTCATCTTCAAAACTTTTAATGACTGATTCAAGGCCTTGGATAGCGAAATCGTCAGATATGTCCACTAGGCTCAGCAAGTCGTTCTGGATACGCTTAGTGTCCGACGAGTCAACCGAGATGAGAACGGAGCCGTCAGAGTGAACTGGAATCTCGACAGGCTCGGGCGAGTTAACTAAAGAGTCTTGCGAACCAACACGGGGAATCTTGGATTCAAGTGAGTCGGAACACGAGTCATCCCGTGCTCGTTTCTTGTTATCGAGGTGGCCTGATTGGCTCTGTGTCTTGTCCATATGATGTGATGAAAGATTAAAGATACCTTAAAAACGTGAAGAAAGAGAGGAACGGAGAGTCTGGATCCGAGTAGGGAGAGAAAGAGGACACTCAGCTGTGGGACAAGAGGAGGAGAAACGAGGAGGGTATAATTATATAGTATTTCCTGCCTTGTTGGTGATGGTCCGGGCAGCGAAAGGCTTCTATTTTTTTACGTTTTTTCAAAAAGTTGTAACATTTCACTATATTTAAATCAGATTTTGAAGACCGGGTTGGCCTCTATGTTTCATTTGAGGCTTATAGATTTAGCTTCAGCCATGACTCTCTCTCTCTCTCTCAAGATTATGGGCATCACATCTTTTGTGCAAGAAATGGTGTTTTAATAACCTCATGGTACAGGTAAATTAGCAAGGATATATATATATATATATATATATTTGACTTAAGTGAGTTACGGTTTAAACTTTTTTATATATATAGTAGTTTAAAAATTGAAGCTAAAATTTTGCCTTTTATAACAGATCTATTCAATTCGAACGAAGATTATTCTAGATGTAAGTGACTTAAAATTATCTTAGGACCTTTTAAAAACACCTCCTAAATAATCAAAAAAGAAATGGTGTTTTAATTTTATTTTAGTCAATTATATATATATATATATATAACATAAATATGTAATTAAAATAACATAAAAATCAGTTAATTAAAACAATATCAATTTTGGAAAATAACAGATGGTCTGTCAAATTCAACGTGCCTTTCCTGTATTGGCCACGAGCCGCCTTGGCCTTTTGCATCCCTAAGCTAATCCGGCTCAACCTCAGTCACACTCTGGGACGACTTGTGTTCAAAAGAAACCTCCACGTCGACGGCATGAAAGCCATGCGTCGTCTTCACCGTAATCACGTGGATTGCCACCGCCGCCTCGGAAACCGTACCAACCGCCACGCGTCATCTTCCGGTGGGAAGGAAAAACGTGGAAGCTGATGGTTTATCTGATTATTCGTGTGAAATCACATGTGCCGTTGTAACGTTGCCGACGTCACGTGGGGTAAAGATATTTTACCCAACACTGTCTATAATTACCTGGATAAGACACCAATCCCTTTCCTAATCCTTGCTTGTTATGGATTCTTGTTAGCTATCGTGGTCCAACCTCGTTTCCACCAAAAAGTACACAAGTAAATCCTTGGTGGAGTTACCGAAGCTTTCATCATCTTTGTTAGCCTTCGTTCCCTCTGCTCCTTAAAGTAACCAAAGCAAAATTTCAGAAGCTCTTCACTATTATAGTGATAGGTCCCGGTCAAAGCCAAGAGATAGTATTCTACTTCGGGCGAGAATTGAGCCACAAGAATTCTCTTAGGGCGAGAATTAAACCACAAATTTCATTAATTTTCTTCTCCCCTTTTCATCTGATTCATTGAAGCATTTAAATACAAAGAGAGAGCTACTAAAACTCCTTAATTTTAGGCACCATTCTAATTCCACTACGCAAGTGCTACACTAAGATAATGGAAATCAATTAACTACCTAATTCTTATTCTTAGGCAAGTAAATATCTGAGTTATTCTACTATCTCATAATATGTAGTCTATCATTACCCTCTCCTTAAACAACAACCTTGTCCTCAAGGTTGGCAATTTTGGCTTCCAAATCGTGAGAACTTTCTAGCTCCATATGTTGACACTGATAATTCCCAAGAATGGCCCATGAACATCGTCAAGTGTTTTTGTAGGTTTTGCTTGATGAACTCGGACTTGATGGTAACCCGCTCTTAAATCAAGCTTAGTGAAATAAACAACATCATGGACTTTAGGAAGAATGACATTAGCTGTAGGAGTTGCAATTCTATTGCCTTTCTCCTCTTTGTAAGCTTGCTTGAGCCATTGCCGCCGTTGATTCGCTTGACCATCGAGATGGAAGTATGGTAATGACACTTTATCAGCTTCACTTGTGTCTTGGAATTTCAACTTATCCATCTTGAAAAACCGTTCTGTTGGATTGCCCTTCATGAACGGTGGAAGTGCTAATTTTGCCAAATCCGAGAAAAACAATTTTCTACCTTCACCTGTCTGAGCCTGCGACCAAACTTGATGGATTGATGGTGAGAGATGGATTGGTGTTTGCTTGGAGGGTACAAGAGGAGTAGGATTGGATGTACACGATTGAAAAAAAGAAGAAATTTTGCTAATTGAATCTTCTAATTTTTTGAGTTTGTTGTTCAATCTAATTTCCATTCGAGCGACATTATTTTGGAGCCCAGTAAGAACTGACTCTAGAATTTCAAGCTGATCTTCATCGGACGCCATGTCTCTGATACCAATGATAGGTCCCAATCAGAATAGAGATAGTATTCTACTTCGGGCGAGAATTGAGCCACAAGAATTCTCTTAGGGCGAGAATCAAACCACAAATTTCATTAATTTTATTCCCCTTTTCCATTTGATTCATTGAAGCATTTAAATACAAAGAGAGAGCTACTAAAGCTCCTTAATTTTAGGCCCCATTCTAATCCCACTACGCAAGTGCTACACTAAGATAATGGAAATCAATTAACTACCTAATTCCTATTCTTAAGCAAGTAAATATCTGAGTTATTCTACTATCTCATAATATGTAGTCTATCACAAATGCAAACCTTATTGAACAGGTAGAAAAAGATTCAGTTTGGACGTTGTCATCAGATTCTGAGTCTGGTCTTGGTACTGACCTTATTGGGGGGAACAAAGAGAGTGGAAAGGATGAGGAAAATGTTAGTGCTGTTCCAGTTGGTGACAGTGAACGATCCCCATTGAAGAATGTTTCGAAGATGAGATCTAGAAAAGGTAAAAAATTAAATGGTGTAAATTGCACTAAGACCCACTATGGTTTTATTAGATTTTAAAATTTTCCTTGTGGTTTAAATTTAACTATAGAAATATGATTACCTAACAAATTATTTTCTCTTTACTTCCACATTGTACTTGGTTATAACCAACAAGCAACATGTAAATATGAAGTTTATCTTTAGAAGGGTCTGTTTTACTAATTATCAGAGCACAGGGACCTTTAAAGTTGCATTCAAACTACAGGGGATTTTGAAGAACAATGGAACTACAGGGGTTTCAATCAACAATACGGTGTAACTAATATCTAAATGAGGAAAATTGGATTTCTCTTTTCGGACTTTCTCTCTATTTTCTTTTCTCCATTTCTATTTCTGTTGCTGTTCTTTTTTCCCCCCTACTCCTAGAACATAAGAAAATAAAGACTTTGCTGGAAGTCAAGAGAAATTATTGCTATTTTGCTAATATTTTAAAGTGACAGCCTAGAATAAATGCAGATCTCTCTCTCTCTCTCTCTATTGTGATAATGTTACAGGAAATCATGGTGATGTCGAAGCTGCTAAGCAAGAAACATCCGAGAAGCATGTTAGTGCTCCTGTAAAAGCTATAAATGCAAACTATAATGTTTTTTTACCCACCATATGGTTCACTGACTTCTATACAACTCACGTGTAGTTATGCAAGTCGAGATTACCTTTGCTGCTCTCTGAGAAAGTCCATTGTTCAAAGGTAGGTTTCAGTTTATGTCAGTTGGGCCTCTTTGTATATCTGGTTTTTATTGGATGCTTAAACTGCTTCCGTGCTGTTAGGTCTTTTTAATTTACCTTTATGAATTTGGACAACTTTTAATCATCCAAGAATAGAACTTACTATGGATGAAGCAAATTAATTGTTTTATGTCTGGACAAATCAATTTTATATTCGTTACTTGAATATTCACTACTCTGTTTAATGAATATTTTTTCGTTACTTGAATATTCACTACTCTGTTTGTCCCTGGACAAGTCAATTTTATATTCGTTACATGAATATTCACTACAAGTTAATTTTATATTACTTAACACTGTCCTTCATGCTGATATGTTGATGCTATTTACATCCACCTCACATATAAATTTTGCAAACAAATAAAAATAAAATTATAGAACTATTCATACTTTTTTTAATTGTTTGTTAGCTTGAGATAAACATATGCAGCTCTCTTGTGGTTTAACTCATTCTTAAGAAACGTCTTAAGGTTTAATATTCTTTAAAAAAGTCCTTATATTTTTTAAATGGACTAACACACCCCTTCTGTTAATTTTTTATCAGTTCTACTCTAACACATCTCTATTTCTTGGCCACTTTGTTTTCTACACTTCCAAATGAAGATAACCTCATTGTAATGAAAAAAATTGAAAAATGAATTCAAAACTAAAATGTTTGCCTTAGTTTGGTCATTTAGTTGCTTTATTACGCTTATTACCTATTCATCCACTATTCAGGAATCAATTTTGGATACATACCTCTCACCAAACCAGATGGTCGTGAGGGTTGTATTAGTTGCAAAAGATACTGAGATGTTTTAATCTACATTGTTTCTCCTATTAACATTGTAGCCATGTTTGGAAGGATTATTATGTTCTTTATGAATATCTGCAAAATCTGTCGTGATTACTCAATATCATATGTACTAAAGATTGTATTCGCTTCCAAATTCTTCAATGTTTATAGTTAGTGAACTGCACTATTGGTAATATCTCCCTTGGTATTTGGATATTTGATTTTGATGCTTTTGACCATATAACTGATAACTTCTCTTTTTTTTTCCCCTTTAATAAATTAGTTACTGCAACAACAATAACAACGTGTCATCAGGAATTTTGCCAAAGAGGTGTGGGGAAAGACTGTTTTTAATAAATCCACAGGAAAAAAAAGTTTTTGAAAATGGTTGGAAGAAAATAATAGACAAATACATAAACAAATAACTGTATAAATGAAAAAATAAAAATAAAAATAAAGCTAAAAGTAAATAAATAAATAAACAGCAAGAAAGAAAACAAATGAGTAAATAAAATAAACAAGCAATTAAAAAAAGAAAAGAAAAAAGAAAAAACGAAATAAATAAATAAAATAACTATAGAAATAAGTAAAGTTTTTAGGTTAGTAAAAAAAAATACCAGAATCGAAGAAATTTAGTTTTTTTTTTAAATCTTTCTTACTAACTCTAAAGAATTTTCTCCTGCCCTGTTGAAGCCTTTATCCTTTGTTTTTTAGGTCCATTATATATTATCTTTTAATCATATTTATCTTAGTCAGGTTTTTTGTTCTGTGAGCATTATTTATATCTAACGTCCAAGGAATGGATAAGAGATTGTTATTTATATCTACCTAAGAGGACTCACACCATATTGCTTCATAACCCTTTTGTACAATGGAAATATGTGGTCCTTATAATTGCATATTTGATTAATCATATGTCATCCTGATTGGTCCCAATCAACGGTGTCAAAGCTGTTTAAACACGGTATTCTGCTTGTCGTGATAATAAACTAGTAAGTTTACTTGAATGATCTAATGATCCCTTTTATTGCAAATAATTGAAATATAAATAGACAGACTTAACAACTCTTCCTAAGGAAAAGGAAATTATTGGCTAGTTGGCAAAAAAATAGCCAACATTTATTCATAGCACATGACCAATTCAAATATTTAAACAAAATGATCTCTGCTCAACAGATCAGATACTTTAATCTAAATATCTTGGATTCTTGGTAGGCACCCTCCGTGATTTTCTTAGCACATATTTATCACATCCACCATTTTGCAAAATAGCACATTTCATGCCATTTTTCAGCACCCCACCATATTGTCTTCTCTTTATTAATTTGGTCACATATGTTTTTCCACTTTATTGATTTTGTGCCCACCTAATTTTTACCAATATCAGAAAAGTGTATTTTTCATACTATCTCAGATCTTAGTTTGGATATTTTCATTGTTCATGAGCTCTATGATGGTGAAGTTCACCTATGTAGATGTTACTTTTTGAGGATACTCTGTATTGTCTCCTTCTGTGTTTCCATGCCTTCACTTCTCTACTTGTCTGTCCTCTAATTGGCCATCTTCCATTAGTTGCAAATTCTTTTGAAGTTTATGCCACCTACTACTCCTCCAACTTTTCTCCCTCACCTTTACCTAAGTTAGACTTTTGGCTGACTGCTCTAAAGATGAGAATATGTCTTCTTTAAGTGAGGCTATGATTGATGTTGCTACAAATATGATTTCTCCTATTGATACTCCTTTAGTTACAACTCACTATTTAAGGTCAGTATGCGTATATCTCTTTGCAAACTCCTACACTAGTAACCGTCCTACCTCTCATTACATATCTTATTGTTCCTTATCTCTTTGCTATAATGCCTTTGTTTTCACTTGATCCTCTATATCTATTTCTGAGATATTGATTGAAGATTGGGTTCATTTTAGATGTTGTACTGCTATGCTTGAGGAGATAAATATGGATACTTACTTTAACCAAGGGAGGATCATATTCTGATCCAACTCGTTGTTGAAGATTGGTTATAAAGTTCTTTTATTTTTATTGTCACAAGATTTGATATCACCTTTTTTTGTTATTGTGGTGAGTCAGTTCATGTCTTCTTGTGTTGAACATTGTGAAACAACATTTTGTATCTTATGATATGTTAAATAGGCTCTTGGACAGGATTTCTTTTACCTTAACCATGAACATACTCACATACTGTGATATTCAAATGTTCATGATGCTTATGTCTAATAGGCATTCCACTTAGTATTTGTGGGAGAAAACTTGGTATGGTGAAGAAGTAAAAGCTAGAATGTGGTAAATCATTCTAGGGTTGGAGTTATGTCTATTGCAGCATTTATGTTGCTATGGTTTTGCTATCTACCGGAGGATTTTGGGAGTTATTCTCCTAAACATGTTCGATAGAAACTTATTAATATATGATAATCAATCAGCATCACACTTTGTTTCTATTGTAATTTATCATGCGATGACAAAATGGACTTCAACTATCATTTCCTTAAAATGAAGGTTGTATCTCAATAGCTGTTTATATTGCTCACAGCTTATGCAATTCATTTGGCCAATCTTTTCACTAAATTATTGAAATATTTGGTAATCTTATACCTTTGTATTGTAGGGTATAAGATAATACAAATTCTCCAACTTATAATAGTGTTAAATCTTAAATGTTGATATGAATTTCGGAATTCAACTGCAACTACTATATGTTTTCATATATATAATATTCATAATATGATTAACTAATCCAGTTACGTTTCAGTTCCCGTCATCATAAGGTCAATATAACACGAAGGTTAGCTTTGTACCGCAGTAACAATAAATTACAAAAGTCAGCATTCACTACCTAAAAGTTCTTCCACAAAAAGCTATAATGTGGGATGGATTCTCAAGTTTAGAACTTACGTTTCCAATGCAACAGCATAATTCGGAGTCATTAAAAACTACTGTGGAAGTTGGTTTATGTGTTTTTCCTTATATTAGCAAACTGTAGTTTCTCAATTGTAATCTTGAAATAAAAATGAAAGATTCTGTCTTTTTTGTTATCTATTTCTAATTGTAAAACATCCGATTCTGATTACATAAATTTGATGGATTATACAGGCAGTTGTTGAGTGTGAAGGTGAATCCATCGATTTGAGTGGTGATATGGGAGCTGTAGGACGGGTAATAATTCCAGATAACACATCTGGTAGTTGTGAAATGTACTTAGACTTGAAGGGTAACTATTTCTTCTTCTATGATGATGATTGTTTCTCTTTACAGTAATTATAATGTGTATCTTCTTCCATCTATCGTGAGCTTTCTCTCATAGAATCACAGCTATCTGAATACTTCTAGTGGGTGGTAAATCTTCTTACTGGATTTAAGAAATAAAAAAATATCTTTCCTGTTTACGTTCAGAAACCAACCCGCGCTTTAGCTTAACTGTCTTAATTTTCTATTTAAATGTGTTATAATATTGGTCTGTATATGTGTTTTCACTCTTCTTGCTTGTTTTCCTTTCCCTTCACTTTCAAAGTTGTATACTTTTCTCCATGTTGAATATATTGTCTCCACTGAGCTTGAGTCTACATCTGATTGGCATGGTTTTAATTTATTTTGGATTTCAGGAACAATTTACAGAACGACAATTGTTCCTTCCAGGACATTTTGTGTTGTATGTTATCTCTACTTTTTAATATTTAAAAATGACAATTGGAGGCTAAAAAGCCCCTCAACTTTGTATTTTGTTATTCAGTTCTTTCAGAAATAACGTATATCTCTACTTCTTCAGGTTAGCTTTGGCCAGTCTGAGGCAAAGGTTTGTTGACTGATCATATGCCTTTTGGGGTCTCTTATGTGTGGTGGTCTAATTGTGCATCATTTTAGAATAATATGCGCTTAATCCATATTTTTATAAAAATTGGTTGCCTTGTTACTTATTTACTTTGGTCCCTATCCATTGTCTGAAACTGTACTGTGGGTCAAAAAAAGAAAAAAAAAAAGAAAAAAAGTCATATGGTTTCTCTAGCTAACTGCTTGTATTATAACTTGTTTTGTTTTCTCATCAGATAGAGGCTATTATGGATGACTTTATTCAACTAAAACCACAGTCAAATGTCTATGAAGCTGAAACTATGGTTGAAGGTCGGGATTCTTAAATGACATTCCTAAGGCAATCGGTTTCATTTTCAAGTGCCTGAAATATCAATCACCCACCCCCACCCAGAAAAAAGATGAAGAAAAAAGCACACATGCACGTCCACTTGTGGACAACTACTTTGTTATTATTCTTCTCTAACATGAAGTGGGGTTTATTCTTTACTAAGAATACGGTGTATGACAGGAACACTCGAAGGTTTCTCTTTCGATTCTGAAGAAGAACTAGATGTGATACCCAAAGGTTCCTCTCATCAATCTGATCAGAATGAAGGCATTGCAGTACCAACAGACGGGAAAAGTAAAGGGAAAGCTGAGAAATCATCAGTATGCTCACTCTCTCTTTCTTTGTAGATCACAGTTGTTACTATCTCAATCTTTTAGGATATTGATGTTTCATTTTTTGTGCTGCAGGGAGTTGTACAGAAAAAAGGTAAGACCAAAGTTGGAAAGCCGCACTCAACAAAGAAAGCGAAAAAGAAGGGTTTAGTGTCCAAAAGGGCTAAAACAAAGAAATAAGGGCTATTCGCATCCAAAAGGTTTTAGTATCTTGCACTAATGAGTGCAGTGAGTGTAGAAAAAGTATGGCCACAGCTTCTTTTCCCTACAGGTACTTTTTTAAGTAGACAAGGATATCCAAGGTCACATTCTTACTAGTTTGTTCCTTCAAATGCAAATCCTTATAGTAGTAATCGAATCATTTAACTGCAAGCACTTTTCCAATCGGTTTACCTGATAAGTCCCGTATCTGGCTAACCAATTGCATCAACAGCTTAGAGAAGTAATACATTTCAAGCAATAGATGCTTATGCACAATACATAAATTTAATAAGATATAGAGCTGTTCTCAGCTGTCCTTTTCTTCATGATAATAAGTATATTGCCCGTTGGATCGATCTAGGCAACAATATTTTGGACTGAATGGGTCTGGTAAGTAATTTACTTCCGCAGCAATAAAGCGAGGATAAGGAGAAGGATCGACCCTTGGAGTGGCAGGATAATGGTTGAGGAGGAAACTAAAGGCGCAGCTTCCCTACTCCGGGCACTATGAATAACTGGAGGTACAGTCCTGACTCTGCAGGATTAGAAATCGTTATTCCTTTCTTTGCTAGGACATGGTGGGAAAAAGAAATAGAAAGAGTTTACATAATAAAGAAGTTGATATTATGTGAGAAAGGCAGTGTAAATGAGCAATGCATACCCGTTACCATTTGTAGCAGTTGTCGCTGGGCAGAAAATGATGGCATAATCATAAGCTTTGCAAGTAAAAGTGCTGGTGGCATCATCGAAAGCATAGCTGTAAGCCTGGGGACAAGCTCTCTTGAAAATGTCGGAGTAAAATGAAGGCCGACATGTGGCTGGGTTTGCAAACTCTCCACTGCAGCAGTACTGGTCCAGCCCAAATGCCTCACAAGCACTCTTGCATGCAACCACTTCCCCCCCTCCCTCATCTCCATTTTCCTCATCACCATTTAGGACCTGAAGTTCCTTTGGGCAACCTTCAATGATGTAGTGTCAGACATACAAGTCTGTTGCTAAATAACCCCAAACAAAAAAAAAAAAAGTATTGAATCTTGATCTTATGGGAAATTACGTACCCCTGTTGATATCCGAAACACAACCGGTAGCATTACATGACGAAGCACCGTAGACACCCACAGGAGCTGCTATGAGAGGCAAATTGTAGCCATCTACGAAGCTCACATCGTAGAAATCTTTGTCGTCGGGGGCTGATGACCTCCCCAGCGTTATCTCGAATAATGACGCAGGTGGAGTGGCACCGCTTCCATCGCATTCCAGCCTTCCTCCACAGTCTCCGGTTTGACATGTCCCCATCCCAAACTCGTCGAATTTACAACCTGTTCTTGCCCATATCCGACCAGACCAACCAGGAACACTTGGGATTTGCACAGTTTGTCCAGAATCCAACTGGAACCCTGTTGCAGGAAGTTGGGAGGTGCCTGAACCAGCAAGTGTGCCAGGCCATATGGTATAGGGGCAGTCATTTGTTATGGTGAACGAGCACGAGTAACAAGAAGAGAAGAGGAGGCATAAGGAGTTAAAGATGGCCAAGTAGAAAGCAACAGCCGAGGACCTGCAGGATGGTACCCCGTTCATGTTCATTTTGAGTACTATTATTAGCGTAGGGTATGGGGGATAGATAGGGTGGCATTTTGCATGCAAGGCCTAGTACCTATACATAAGTACGTAGCTATAGGCATGAAGAATCTACAAGGAAGAGAGAGATTGTCTGAAGACAGACAAATCAAAAACTGAAGGGCTACGTTGCTTAATTTGCTGAACGTCCCAGCCGCAAGTGGCCGCATTAAAAAGTGATTCCTTTCTTTCACATGATATTTGCATTGCATGCAAACCTCTTCTCCGTTTTCATTCAGCTCACGTTCAGTGTTAAGGTCAAGGAATCAAGCCTATCCCTGCCAGGCTGCCAATATAATTCCTCCTCCAACGCCAACAAAAGGAAAAGGAACTGAACCACAAAATTTTCATGAAAGAGAAACGAATACATTTCTTGCCAAACCTGAAAAGGAATTTACTTGGGAAATAAGAATGCCATAGCCAATTTCAGAGATTTGATTTTGGGGCAAAGTATCAATCCCATTTTGGGAAATTCCTAATACCTTATAAGGTGGTCTATGGATACATTGGAAACTCTTCATGAAGACCCTATGCTTTAATTGATCCATAAAATTACACTGCCTACATAAGAACGAGAAAGAATGAAAAGATGCATGGGGAGTCCTGCATGCACACCGTTGACTGAAGGCACGCCCATGATTAGCCAAGTATGAGAAAGAGAGCCTTTAGACAGACAAGCTTGCTCCTTCCTAGATTTAAGTAGAACACCCTATGCAGCGTCACGTAATTCTCCATGCATCCAAATTCTGATTAGTCTGATATTATCATCTTCAATGAGCTTCTTGCTGCTGCAGTCAATGTCTAATAACCAAATACTCATGGATCACCACTGTTGATAAGGTCACCCCTTTTATGGTGTCCGTCTTTCATCCACCACTCAAATTTTCAAAACATTGTCCCTGACCATGGATGACACACCCTTTGCCTCAGATACTTGACATCTAATCATTTTAAAAGCAACGGGTCACAATGACATCAGGTCGCAAGAAGGAATAATAGGAGAACTTCATTAAGCAAGACAGGATGCAGATAGCTTAAATGTGGAGAGCAAAACTAATTTTGAAGTCATCAAAGATTTACAATCAGATCACAAACAGCGTCTGACATCAAATCCCATGAATACCAGCAAACTAATGAAATTTAAAATCAACATAGAGATTACAATACCGAAACTGCCCAAAAGTCCAAGGAAAATAAGGTTCTAGAAGGTAGTAATGTAGCAAAATTTTAACCAAGATAGGATTAGATGTAATTTACGCCTTGAAATTACAAACAGCCTCTGGATTCAATCCAATGCGGTGATATGAACAGAAACCATTACCTTGCATTTTAGCGCAAGTCAATCAGGAGACATGACCAGATGTCTGCAAGTTTAACACGCGTCATAACTATGGGGTAGATGGGGGAACCCTTAACCAGAGTCGGAGTAAGTGCACTTCATAATTCTACAGCAAACCTTAAAAGTCCCACGCTGTCCAACATATCTAGTTGACCCAATCAATTTACTTTCTGCAACCAGAAAATTGTAGCAATTGAGCACATACATCCCTTTCCACGAAATCTGATCGAGCATAAAGAATTTGTTGACTCTATAACCACAACTGCAGTCGAACATCAATTGAAAAATACAATAAGGGTTCCATCATTCAAGCAAAAGGCAAAAGGCAAAAGGCAAAAGATCGCTGAAGTCTTCCTCCTTGGCATCAACACTTAACTGTAAACTAGCGCGTCATTCACCATTGTAATATAAGTTACCTACAAAGAAGGTTAAAAAGATCAGTTTGTGCACGTTATAAAACATCATTTATTTGCCATAGAAAAATTCTTGTAAACCATCCTGAATCGCACACATTTCAGGCCCTGCAAAAATTAACATGTACTTCAGGTGATCATGTATAGAATCAACAAAAAATGAGAGAAGCGAGCAAATGATCACAAGATCCTCTTAACCTGCAATTAAAAGAGTCAAGCACAGTATTTCAACCAATCAAAAACTCTATTTTACAGAAGACCTCGAGAAATTCTTTGCTGCAATGTCAAAAGCAGCTAAAGACTATCCAAGAGCAACAGATCTTGATTTGAGTTACAAGATACTAGTAAATCAACAAGGTCAAAATAGAGGGAACAAGTTTTAAAAAAAGAAGAATCACTAATAGAACAATACATCCATACTAAACATACATACACACGATATAAGTATACAGATAAGACAAATTGGAGAAAGGCCTTATGCAGGACTGAAAAGTAAAGCAAGTAAATAAGTTGAAGCTAAGGACAGCACAATCGTAATGTCCCCGAAAAATCAGAAAGCGTCAGTTCAGTCATTAAATTTCAGATTCCCATTCAAGTGTCATAAATGAAGGAACAGATACCTCATTCAAGCGTGAAGGGACAGAACCTAATAAGAATATCCTACCAGAAGTGAAGCTATGCTTACGGAAGTGCTACGTTACATTAAAGGAATAAAGAGTTACTACAGGCAGGACACATCAAGTCCATCATTTAGAGTGCTGACAGTTCAAGTTATCCAAATTGGTTCCATGATAAAAGAAAAAGACTAGGAAAAAACTTCTTAAGGAACAAGAAGAGTAAAAGGAGAAAACGTTATTTCAATTATCTGATAGGGATATATCTAGCTCGTGTCCATGCCATCTCTGACTTGGCTATAGATGGGACTGACTGCAGAAAAAGATCTCTCGAAAGGAGAGGAATGAAAATGCATATCACGCCTGCGTTTAAAAGCACAGCTATCAGTGGGGGAATTGTCAGCATCAAGCTTCCGGCGAACTCCTCGGACAGCCTGTTCCTCCGCAGGAGAAAGGGGGAAAATCTGGCCACTTGCTCGACAAAGGGAATTATGGTTATCATACAAAATTCTCTGATCACAGTTCTTGTCACAAATGTGGGTAAGGCCAGTTAGTTTGCAGCGGAACATGTTTCCACATACATGTTCATTTTCACATTTCCAATCGCAATTGTGGACAGGGAGTGGCCCATCTCGGCCCAGAATAGAAGACAGATAAATAACGTTGACAGGTTCTGAGACCATAGACTTTCCATATACCTCCATTGCTTCTGTGCGACGTGAAAGGTCTTACTGAAATGATTCTGCAAAGCCCAAAATAATCCAGAGAAAAGGGGTCAAGCTTCAGAGAGAACAGAAGGACCTCTTTAACTCCAAAAAAGGGTTTACAATTTTGAATGCCTTCCTTCTACTTTTATGTTTCATCACGTTTGCTTCCAAATACTCAAGTGGTTCTACATGTTCACAAACTAGGCTCCGCCTTTCATTCTGTTAACGGAATCTTCCAGCTAAAATTTGTTGCCTTTCCGCTCAAAGGCTAACGTGGATTACAATAAAGACATTGTGGAACGGGAGTCGCAACCAAAAGAAACTAAGACACGCTAAGAGTTAAAGGTCGCATCTTTACAAGAAACAAGCTTAAATTTGCATCATGAATGTCATAAACGCTTAGAGAACAAAAAAGATCTAAAGGGTCAACAGTCAACGAGAATAACAGTGCTAACCAGACACAGATCTGAATAAAAAGTAAGTCTTTCTCCCTAACACTACACATCCAATCCAACCCAAAAGGCAGATAGAGGCCAGCTTCCACTCGAATAGCAAATTAATTCCTAATCAAAGTACTGCTAAACGATAGATGTTATCCTACGCTATATTATATACAGATAGCAACAACAAACAAACCCACCCACTGCAAAGGGAGGAGAGAGAGAGAGAGACAGAGAAGAGCGGTAGCTTACCCGATCGAGGAATAAAAGCCAAAACAAAGAAAGCCAATGGCCACCGGCAACCCCTTCACACACCGCACGCGCTCACACTCGCTGAACCTAACAAAAATCAAACACCAAGAGAAAATAGAAAGGCCAAAAACAAGAAACGGGGAAAAAAAACAGACGGGGTAGACAGGAGTGGCGTGTGACGTATTTATAGGGAGGAGACTTGAAAAGAGATGGATATGATATGACAGGTTAGGCAACCCAATCCAACCCAACGAAACTAAAAGCTAAAAAGGAAGTAAAATGGGCTTTTATGTATTTCTTTATTTGCGGGTATATTTATGAGATGTCTTAGGATGGTCTTAACTCACGAGAAGATACCTTTAAATCATTTATTCTTAGATTAATTTTTGTTAATATTGGGTTAGTTCGTAATGAGTAAAGTGCTGATCAAATAGACTTTTCTATTTCTAAAATTCGAACTCAAAATTTTTGATTAATGAATGAGAGTGCTGAAGTTCTAACACCAACTTATTTAATTGCTTTTATGTATTTCTCTGTACTGGATTGCAATAATAATATAAGAAGAGAGATGAGAGAGAGAATATATTACTGCTTTGGTGGAAATGCAAGTGAAATGTGGGTCAGATTGCAGCATTTCATCTCATAAAATGAAGCCTAAAGATGGGGATAATGTGCGAAAATGACTTGTTGACTTCCATCCCTCACGTGCCCAACGGCTCCATTCCCGATTTTCCCTCGCGTGAACCCTTTTTTTGCTTTTTTCATGTTAAAACTATGGACAACTGACACGTGTGTCAATCAACTGGCGGACTAGTTTAACGGTTTCTTAATAAAAATGGAAAAGATAACCCCATTAATTATTTACAAGTCATTAAAAAGTTAACAAATTTATATATTAAATTTCTAAATTTTAATGTTACTCGTATATAACATTTTAATGCATTTTGGTAAGTCCATTGTTTTGTCTAGCTTTTATCTTTTATTATCTGTTGTGGTCCACCATTATTTTTCAGTGGCATTGGGCTGGCTCATAACACAATATTATTCTTTATTATTTTTTATTTTAATCTTTTATTACTATTCTTACTTCTAGAGTTATTTTTATAATTTCAATTCTGTTATAAAACCGAAACTAAACTTGAAGAATATTTGGGAGAGGAGAATTCTTCTTATAACAAAAATGGTGTATCTT
>JANJEY010000003.1:55549999-55573360 GCA_024703695.1 Erythroxylum cataractarum | reverse complement strand
CAAGTCTCTTATATAAAAACAAGTTGAAAAACTCATTTATTTAGGGTTTCAATGGCTTCTATAAGCTATTATTTTAAGACTTCCATAGTTACACCTCAACAATCTATTGCTTTAAGATGTTCCTACTAAATAAGGAGCTATTAAGGAAGAATATGATGGCTCTAAGGATGAGTTTGTGGTCTTCTTTAGGACCCATCCTACAAGTTGACACCTACACACTCTCCTTCTAATAAGATTTCATCTTTGTATAGGCCATCCAGGACTCCCTTTTTTCCTTTAAGGCATGTATTTTTATTGAACTATAAGTCCCCCTTCTTTTTTTATGTTCGGACTTAAGGACTAGATTTCCATGAAAGGTAATCTCTTACCTTTCGTTCTTATATGATTCACATTAGCACTATGTGACAATTCTTGCAAATAATTATTTTGCTATTAATAGGCATGAGAGTATAATATCATGTTATTTTATTGCATGATATCATAAATACAAGTTAAATTAGGTGTATATGCTACCAATAGGAAGTTATCTTACTTATCCAGATTCAGTTGGTTCTTGAGCATTAAAGTGATCTTTGGTGCATGTGCTACCAATGGTTAAGCCTATGTCTTTCTCTTAATTTATATCTTTGCAAGCTTTAAAGTGCTCATCTCTTATTTGGCATGTATGCTGCCAATGACAAACCTATACCTTATCCACATTTGTGTGCTTCTTGAGCCTTAAAGTGCTTATCTCTCATTTAGTGTGTGTGCCACTAGTGGAAGGTTTGTATTTTATCCACATTTAAGTGGTTTATGATCTTTAAAGTGTTCTTCTCTTATTCAATGCATTACGAATGACATCTTTATGAGTTTAATATGTTGTATATTGGAATTTAGATTTAAAAAAGTTACAAAATGGAGTTATATTAATAGTATGGATGCAAATGTATTTCATTATAAGTTATTGGTATTTCCTCGCCACTTAAATATATTGTTTATATGTTCTAAGTTTGACAAACTCGTTGATTTCAAAAGGTTTGGTCCATTTTGGCATTAATTTTTCCCTCACTTCAAATTTGTTAGAAATATTGGTACTTAAGTACTAGGCCTCTTCTTTTTTTCTTTTTTTTTTCCAGGTATTAAGGTTTTATCCTCTTAAGAATTTGGAGTTTAATCCACTATTGACAGGCTACATTTTTTTTTAATTATGTTTCATTTCCTTTCTTTCAACAAATCCATCTCCTTTCTCATCTTATCTTTGTTTAGGTTTGTAAAGAATGCTTTCACTCTCAAGTTTGGTATTTCCAACTCCACTGGAATGAGCATTTTGGTTCCAAATGTCAGGCTGAAAGGTAATTTCCTTATTGTGGTTCTCAACATTGTTTAATAAACCTATATGATTTAATAGTTTTAAACGGCAATCACTTGATGTAGTTGTAATCAACATTAACGAGTATGATTCGATTCCACAAGGACTATAATTACTAGTACTTATCATCTTTTTATTATCTAGTCTAAAAAATTGTCGTAATGATGATTAATTAATAGCAAAATTAAAATAATAAATTAAAATAAACTAACACAATTAACTAATCAGAACAAAGATTAAACTAAAAAACAATCAAAGAAAACCATGGTACCTAGACTTTGAAACCCCTTAGAACTTCTCATGGTATCATGATTTCACTATTTAATTTAATTTATAGTTTATCAGATCATAGAAATTTCTCAGTTATGCTAATATCTTTCTCAAGGCTATTAACACATAACCCTTAGTTAATTAATTTAAATCTCTTTCGAATTAAAAACCTTAATGGTTTGTTACTCAATTCGTGAATTTTACTATTATGTTTTACCCTAATCTAAAAAATTTATGTCAAGCTATCTTTATGATTGCATGCAACTTCTTTCAATTATAATATATATAATCATACAAAAGGATTTTTCAATCTCAGTTGCATGAAATCATACACTAGAAAATATTAATTTAATAATAATTAAATAAACATAATTAAATCTTAATGAAACTTAAAAAATGAATTAAGCTAAAATAAAATCACTATAAGGTTTATCCCAAAGTCCGTCTAATTCAAGTACTAATAAAACTTTAGTTCATAATGATAACATCAAGACTAAAGAAAAAAAGGAAATTAAAAGAATCAAGATGAGAACCCTTTTAATCTTCGTGAAATCCACTTTAGATTAATATAAATTCACTCCAAATATATTTTGTTGCTTACTCTTTATTCTTTATCATTCTATTATCTAGTTTAACGAATTATTGTGATGATGATTAATCAAATGTAAAATTAAAATAATAAATTAGCATAACTATAGAACAAAGATCAATCTCATAAACAATAAAAAAGTGGTTCCTGAACTTAGAATCCCCCTAGGACATGTTATACATGATTTCTTTAACTAATTTAATATATAGTTTATTGGACCATATAAATTCTTCAATTATGATAATATCTTTCTCAAGACTATTAAAACATAAACCTAGACTGATTAACTAAAATCTCTTTTCATTTAAAGCCCTTAAGATTCCTTTAATCGATATTTGAATTTCACTATTATATTTGACCATAATTTAGAGACTTTATGTTAACTTATTTATAAGTTTTCATATGATTCCTTTCAATTATGGTAGAATTACTCGTATAAAAAGATTTTTGAATCTCAATTGTATGAAATCATACATGAAACAATACGCTAGCAATATTAATTCAAGAATAATTAAGAACACATAATTGAATCTCAACGAAACTAAACAATAAATTAAGTTAAAATAAAATCACTATAAGATTTGCCCTAATGTTCGTCTAATTAGTACTAACAAAAGTTTAGTTTGTAATTATAACATCAAGACTAAAGGAAAAATAGAAAACTAAAAGAACCAAAATGAGACTCCTTTTAGTATTAGTGAAATCCACTTTAGATTGACAGAATTCCACTCCAAATATATTTCCTTACTTATTCTTTATTCTTTATCATTCTATTAGCTAGTCAAAAAATTATTATTATGATGATTAATCAAATATAGAATTAAAATAATAAACTAAAATAAATTAACATAATTGTAAAATAAATATTAAACTAAGAAACAATAAAAAAAGTGGTACCTAAACTTCAAATCTCCTAGGACTTCTCATGGGATCATGATTTCACTACTTAATTTAATCTATAGTTTATTGGACCGTAAAAATTATTCAATTATGCTAATATCTTTCTCAAGACTATTAACATCTAACACCCAATCCTCGCTTAACTGATCTCTTTCTAGTTAAAGCCTTCAAAGATTATTGTAATCGATTTTTGAATTTCAATATTATATTTGACCTTAATCCAGATAGTTTACGTCAACCTATCTCTAGGTTTGTATGCAACTCCTTTCAATTATAGTAGATCTATTCATGTAAAATGATTTTTCAATCTCAGTTGCATGAAATCATATATGAAACAATTCGCTAGCTATATTAATTCAAGAACAATTAAGAACATATAATTGAATCTCAACGAATCAAAAGAATAAATTAAGTTAAATAAATCACTATAAGGTCTTTCCCAAATTCATCTCCAAGTACTAATAAAAGTGTAGTTTATAATCAAAAATCATGACTAAAGGAAAAAAAGAAAACTAAAAGAATCATGATGAGATTCCTTTTAATCTTCTTGAAATCCACTTTAGAATGAAAGGAATTCCACTCTAAATATATTTCCTTGCTTGTTCTTTATTCTCTATCATTTTTGGCCGTCAATTTAATTATGTTTTCCCAAGCCTAACCTAAGCATGCTACAATCCTCCTATGAATCATCTCTCAACTACTCTTTATTTTACCCTTTTATAACTCAAAATTAGAGTTTTTGACGTGGATGGTCACCCACACGATCATGTGCATGACCATGTCCATCAATCTTACTTTAATCTTACTTTACATGGTCATGGACACAACTGTGCCCATCTGCCTACAGTGGTGTCCCTTAAGAATTGATTGAAGCCTTCAATATTTTGCCCCATTTTCATCTAATTCTAGCCCCATTCAACCAATGAAGGCAATTAGGATCTAAAAATATAATAGGAATGAATTAAGTGCCAAAAGAAAAAAGAAACCCTCAAATAAACAAACAAAATGTACTAAATATAGAAATATAAATATAGTTCATTTAGCATTTATCACGTACAGAGAGATGCTCATCCTCCCACGTGCCTTTTACTTTTCTACTATAGTCTTCAAGCCTTACAATGGTTACATTTGTTATTTCAATTAGGCTATAGGTATGCAGGTGAGCTATAAATACAAAGGTTGTATGATTCCTATTTCTTTGCAAAAATCCTTGAATATATGGGTACTAAACAATATCACATTATTTGTGATTAGTTCAACGGAAACCACATGCCTGCTGATAATGTTGGTCGTCAATGATTGCTAGTTAGGTATGTTAGTGAGAACCTCACCTTTTACGTAATTAGTAATGCAATTTATAATAACGAATATGAACTTGATTTGCCTAATCATTTGGCTAAATATCTAAAGAAGTCCATCTGTAATATATGAAGGGGAGAAATGGTCGTATAGTGGACCATAGCAATGTGTCTCAAATTCCTCATTCATTTGGTTCTTTTCAAATGTTAACAAATATGCTTAAGTATTCTTTAGCATCAGCCAATAGTATCCATGTCTGAACACCTTATGGCTAAAGTTGATGCACACCACACGACCCTTCATGACATTCTTCTAATAATCATTTTGCTTCCATCATTCTTAAGCACTAAAATTAGGGAGATGTATAATAAATATAGGATAATTGTCCATTTATCTCCTTTATTTATTCGTATTTCTCCTATATATATATGCCATTACAACACTATCATCCATTCATATGCCCTTAAAACCTTGTATCACTGAAATTTGGAGAAAAGGGGATTTTGGTTTTGAAACCCTAAATCCCCAAATTTTAGGGTTGCAGTTAAATGGGGTGTCACGTGCAATACCAACATGGCATTTGTGGGTTCCCAAGCTTAAAAAATTGCCACATCATCATATGTTGATAGAATCATCAGAAAAGTGAGGTACGAGTAATTTAGTTTGACAAACGATATGGTCTTTTTTTTTTATATTATCAGTTATTATCAATTATTACAAAATATAAGAAGCTCCCATGAAATTTTTAAATATAAAAAGACAATATCTTTTAAAAAAAAAAATAAAAACTTACATAAATTACCCGAACAAGATTCTTAAAAAAACACTTTTTCAACAGGCTGGTCGAATCAGACGGAACACAGTCATAGATGAGTCTTCTTGGATCCCTCTTAACATTGATTAAGAATTCAAGACACTATAAGTCTTGTTTGTTTGGGCAGTTCCATAAATAATACACAGGACAGCAGTTAAGTGTACTTGTTTGCACCTCCCTTGATTGTATATTAGACAAAAAGAATTCTTAAGTAGATTAGTACGCTTAAACCAAGGATTTGCCCTTCGTTGGCATCAGAACATGAATAGCCTACCAAGGCTTCGTCTTTTGTGAGCGGGCGCCAGAAGCCAGATTGTAAAGGTGGTCTCCATCTGTTAAGAAACTTGTGCTCAAGGGATACAAGGAATGTAAACGAGACAAACATAAACTTGACCCAGGAATATGTCTATAATAATCGACGCTAGAATGACATGCAAATTGTTATCTGTATCTCAACTAGTTTGGGAGTGACAACATGACTACCCGCCATTTCTATCAATTTGGCCACCCCTTCCGGAAATACCGAACGTGTTGGCTCGAACGGGCTTTCCATTGCCAGTTTCTCTCATAAATATTAAGAGGATTCAACTATTTGCTTTGCACACCTATCCCAACCTATAATGCTGAAAATAAAAACACTGCCGATGATAACTGCATTCTACAACAGCATATGTAAAACAATTGAATGTTGAATCTAACTTCCCTGGAGCCTAGAACTTGAATGGGAACTCGTCCTCATTCTTCAAATAAATTCGCTCCTAAGAGAAAATGGTCTTGCAATCTACAGGTCACAAATCCAACTCCGTAAATTAAAATCGGCCATCTTTTAAAGCCAATTTTCAAATGGGACATTCCATATCAGTGGATATCAAGGGCATGTAAAATTATAGACTACCATACTCATGATAACATTTTTGGTCTGAATCAGTTAGACCAAAGAATTATAAACCTAGGATCCTGGCATGATCTATACGAAAGAACCCAGCATGGAAATTATTATTTATTAAAAAAAATGAAGAAAACCACACATTCACACCATGAGGATCCAACAAATCAATCAAAAGTAATTGATTTAAACTACTTAATGCAGATTGGATATGTATCTCAACAATTAAAACAAAGATCGAAACTTAAACGCAAAAATTGTAAGATCCAAACTTGAGAAAGTCGTCCACATAAACTTGGTAACAAAAGGGACTAAATGACACTAGAAGAAAACCTTATAACATAGATATTTGTCTATTGCTTGACCAATTATTCCTGCTCAAGAATGGTCCCCTTCTCACTGACATAGATACCGTCAAGGAACTTCCTGATATCTTTGTTCTTGACGTGGCATTTCTGTAGGAATAAACATATTGCAGGCTTAGAAAACGCAAGTAAACAATACAAGCAACCGCTTGGTATGAGACATATATAGAAGGAGGCATGTACCTGATTAATGAGGGCAGCTGATCGTGAAACAAGCTCAATGTCACTACCATCCAGTACGAGCTCATCCTTTACCTTTTCAGACCGAACAACAGTAACCCCTTCAAGCATATCCACTTTTCTCACCTTAAAGAACCAACAAAACCGGATTCATATTTCCAATAATTGAATGAATAATGCATTCTTTAACACACAGAAAAAGAAAAAGAAAACCAAGAAACCCCTCAAAAGGCCCGACAATAAACATAAAATCAAAAAATAAAAGAGAAATAACGGCACAGCAATTAGCTATATGTTGTAATAAAGTGAGAAGCAAGTAAGGAATCAAGTATAAAGAAACCTTCTTTTCGCCAAGGAAGTTACGTATCTCGATGGATTTGTTAGAGTTGGTGATGGATGCGTTGATTGGGAAATGGGCATAGACAAAGCGCATCTTGTAGCGATAGCCCTGTGTTACACCTGTTATTAGGTTTCCAACGTGGCTGAGGGCGGTTCTAATGGCTGCGCTGGTCTTCCTAGAACCGAACCAGGCGTCTATCTTGAGTTTTCGCTGACCAGTCTCTTCATCCCTCATCAGATGAAAGTCTAGATTCAGATGCTTGAAATCTCGGACCAGTTTCCCTCTGGGACCCTCTACCTCTATAACCTTAGCATTCACCTTTATCTTCACCCCGTCGGGTATGTCCATAGTCTCCGATGAAAGTATCGTCTTCATCGCTCAGGGTGCGGCGTAAATGTCACTCTTCACTTGAAGAAGAAGAGAAAGAAAAAGGTTTAATCACACAAAACCCTAAACATTTGTTATATATGTCTAAACGAAATGTGTGATACCAGACAAACCCTAGTCAACTAAGTTTTGTTGGGTTGTGTTCCAGGCCCAGCACAACTTTACTGTCATATACTATCGAGTATTCCAACGGATGGTCATGTTTAACTTAGCCCAACAATCTAAATATTCCCAAGACATTGACACTCGTTATTTTAATATTTATAACTTGCATAATTCTAATTATCATATGTTTGTTTTGAATGTTCGAAATTTCTACGTTAAATAAACCCTTCAACCTTATTTTGAGTAAATTTTTATGTTGGACTCTGTTTCCGAAGCTCAACATTCGGAGTTACAAAACGTGGGAAAACTTATTTTTTATAACTTTGGAGAATATTTTGGGAAACTTTCAATTGGAATTTCGGTCCAACTTTTTCATAACATTTGTTCCCCATTGTCTTAAGTTTCTAAAGACATCAAAAACACTCAATTTGGTTCAGAAATAAAGAAGTTATGGCCAAAACACTTTCAGGCTAATATTAAACCAAGACTGAACACTACGCTTAACTTTACTCCAAAAATTGAAAGTCTTGAGGCCTAAATTGAAAATTGATTCCTTCAAATAATTTGTAGTTCCATATCTCTAGTTTGTTTAGAAACAAGAATCATCTCATTTGGATCTCCACAGATCGAGATATCACCAAAATACTGACGCATGTTTAGAAAAATATCCAACTCATACTCTTTTAACCGATCCTCTCACTTTGATTCAATCCATCTTTTTCAAATTAATATTAAAACCTAAAATTTTTTTATGGAGAAGTAGAGGAATGTCTTAGAAATCTAACACTTCAAAAATAAGATCAATCGGAGGTCGGACGAAAAAATTATAAGTAAAAGAGTGAAGAGTATTCAGGTGAGCCAACGAGCTGCGTCGCAATCGCGAGCCGACTCACAAAACAAGCTGAGTCGCGATCACGACGGCTCACAAAACGAGCCGCGTCGCGATCGGCTCGCGGTCGCGAGGCCGCCTGCTCCTCTCTACTTCCAACATCCCAACTTCTAAATTCCATATCTTTTGACCCAAAGCTCTAAATTTTACAAATTTGGTACCAATAAAAAGTTAAAAGAAAGATCTACAACTTTTATGAGAACTTAAAAGCAATTTCTACCTTTATAAGGGTCAAAATTCTACGTCAATGTGGCTGTCTGAATATTTCATCCTAAACAGCATCTCAAACTTCTAAAAATCATAACTTTTAACTCCAATGTTCAAAAATTTCATACTATATACCATTGAAAAGCTAAAAAGATAAGCTACAATTTTTATGAAGACAACTTTGGCTAATTCTATCTAGATCAATACGGTTTTTCCTTTAAATTTTCTGAACACCATTCCTACACCTAGGAAGGCTTGCTAAACATAATTTTCCTTCATATTCACCCACTACCGAGTACCTTTCGATACTCTTGAGCTTCACCTCAAATAATTTATCCCATACACCTTTCCAAACTCCAACATGTTGTTCAAAAACAAACAACCAATTGCAATCTCAACAAGAAAGAATATGCGCATACACATTCCTCTTCCACAATTATCATACCCAACTTATAAAATAACACAATCATACACAAAAGGAAAAATCCTTGAATTCTCATTCTCATTTATAATCAAAATGTTCATACATAGCTTTAATTACATATCAACATGTCCATCACTAATTTAGCACAAGATATAAAATACATGAGATGCTCAATGTTTGATATGCTTATAAAGCTATCCAAAAGGTTAGTCACTAACTTAGTATAAAAGTATCTAATGCCTTGGAGTTTTCGATGCCTTGTAAGGTTCACACTCGTCTTGTTTCGCACCTGGGGGGAGAAAGTGTGGTGAGCTACACAGCTCAGTGGCTAATACATTTATAACCATCAGTAATGAGCCACATAAACAAGCATAAATACACATGTATCAAACAATTCAATTCATTCACAAATTCATCACACAATTTATAATTAACTAAAAGTTATCACATAAAGCATATCATGAAATCTTCTATCAAGCATAACACTTTATTATGCATCATACTCAACAAAGTCAAAATGAAATGCACAACAAATGTCTCGAGAGTTTCGTGGAACAAAACAGTTTACACTGTGAACAAAACGAGTCCGATTTTTTAGGATCTCGTGGCCTCAAGCGGGTAGCCGGGAAAAGGCTATAGGTCAACATGCACATGGCTAACAAAACGAGTTTCTCTCTTGCCCAATCACAAAAAAATCTATGCTCAATTTAGTGAATCGCAAATTTGCATTTTCATGCTTCTTTCATTTCATCAAATTCTCATATCTTCATACTTTTCATTTATTTCAAAGAAAACATGTCATATTTCCTCATGCATTTTCAAATATTCACCACAATTCAACATTTATGCAATTTAAGCAATAACACACACATAAAACATTTGCCTATCCTATAATAACTATAAAAATATTACCCACCTAATTTGCTGAAAATTCAAGCTCAAGATGGCCCTTCCTCTCTCTCTTGAGTAAGGTTTTCTTGATTCCCTTTAATTAAGCCAATTTCTATTTAATACATAATATTCAAAAGAAAGTTCATAAAAATCAAGAATCAAAGAAATGCTAAAATTGAATTTAAACCTAACCTACCTATAGCTCATCTAGGTTAGAAAAACCAAAACCTTAACTTAAAAATTCCAAAATCAATTTGGTTTCATCTTCCTCTTCTTTCTTCCTTCATTTCCAACACAAACCCTAGCCTCTATTTAATTCCCTTTTTGAACCTAGCATAAGAAAGATGAAAACTTACCTCCAACAAGTTGATTTCCCCTTCTTTTCTTCTCATTTCTTCTTCCTGCCAAGTTTCCTACGATTTTTTTCTTCCTCCCTTCTTCTTTTTCACGTTTTTCCTTCTTTCTTTTTAGTCCCTACGACACTTCTCCTTCTTCTAATTCAAAACAAAATTTTATCTTATTCTTCCAATTATGCCCCTCCTTAGTCTTTTTCTCCCAATTTTGCCCTTCTTTTTGTCTTTTATGACTCTACTCCTTTAAGTCACCTAACTCCTTAAGCTAATTTAATTCTAACACTTCATTTAATTTCTAATTTCTATATTCAATACCCCATTCATACTTGCTAATTTAAAGACTCAACTCTAAAAATAGTAAAAAAATTAAATCAATAATAAGAATAAATAAAAAAATAAAAATTTCGAAGCCCAACAACATGAACAAGCGCTAATTGATGTATACGAATCAATTTTCCTTTTTGATTATTCATTCGATTACCTTCACCGTTCATGTATAAAAAAAATTAGGAGTTGTTTTTAGATTGTGAAAATCAAAATATAAGAAATATGATATAGATATGTCTATTAATATATAGTTTTATACCTTATAACAAAAAGCACCGTTAAAAGGGAATCTTCATTTGAATCATTCCCCAACTGAAATTTCAAGCAAAGTAATAGGAAAACAAAGAAAAAGAAGACAACGACATTGAAAAATACCTCACATTCACAATTGCTTCTTTCTTTGTTGAACTACGCAGAAAGGGAGATTGAGGGATAATGTTCACTTCGGTGTAAAGTGAACAATGGGTAAACCCGTATGTAAAGTGAACCAAAACAAAGAACAATCTCCTCACCCAATTCAAAGCGCATCTAATAATAAAAGAAAAAGACATATATTGTTAAAAAAAATTCGACAATGAGCAGAAATAGGATAAAATAAGGTTTCGATAAAAAGGAAGACTTACTGGTGATTGAGTCTTCCAGCTCCTCTTTTGCATCCCTGGCAATAAACAACACGACAAGAATGAGAAGTGGTAGAACGAAAAGAGAAATCTAGAAATGATAAGCTTGTGTACAATAATAAATGAGCTTGGGTAGGGTTAGAATAAATAATTGGTAAGAAGAATTATTGATGGTATATTAGATAGTATGTATTTATTAGTTTACGTTCCATCCTAAACCTCCCGAATCGGAGGTTTCTTATTTTTACTATTTTTGATGGAATGAAATGTAATATGAAAACCTCCGCTTTTATCCCATTCTATTATGAAATCCTTAAAATGTGTTATGTTCTATCCCTTTTCATCCCTGACCCCTTAACCAAACAGGCTCTTAAGCTCCAAAGTACAAAGCAAATTGTTTGTCTTTTATTTTAACTCTTTCACCTATATATACCTACATCAATTACCTTCATTTCCATCTTTACCATTATTACAATCTCCTCCTCCACTATCTCTTAAAAATAAGGGATCAATTCTACTACTGTCATTAAAACATATATTTCATTTTTATGGTTCACATTAGAAAGAAAATAGGGAAAAATAAGCATGTACCACTAATTAGAATAGGTCATAAGATGAACATTTTAACCCATATAATGGATCTCTATTAGTTGTAAATTTCGTGTCTTTTGATATAAATTTCTCTGTTATTTTATGGTTTTCTTCTTGGAGTGTGATTTTGTTAATTGGTTTGTCTTTTGGTGGGGTTTGTTTAGGCATTAAGTGCCAAGCGAATCAAGCAAGTGCTACGAGCGAGGAGTGCACTGTTGCCTGGGGTATGAAATCCAGCTCATCTAACCTTTTGAATTTGGGGTTTTTCTCTAAATAATTGGTGTTTGAGAATGCAAGTTCCCTAGCTTGTTGGATGATGGTTACTTTGACTGGTAAAGAAAACGTCTTTTCCGTTTTATCTCAAGATATATGTAAGTTTCATTTGTATTGGGATGTATCGTCAAAATGGACGTGTTGTGGGGAATATTGATTGTAGTAAGTTCGTTTCTTTATAATGGATTTGAGTGCTGAAGGTTGCAGTCACAGTCTGTGTGTTGGTACATGGAAAATGATATTTTTCCTTCTCATGACTTAGATATGACTGACCGTGACATTGCTCCCACATGTTATTCTGGGATGTCACATGTTACATTTACTTTCTGAGAGTATGTGGATGCCGTGTTCTAGCTTCATGATCATGCTGCATTTGGAGCTTGTTAGAGTTTCTAACGTTTTGGATTACTGATTGCAAAAGAAACATGAAATAAGGATGACAATTGGTGGATTACAGTGTAGCTTCTGCAGTTTGTTAGCTTATGACTTTGTGGTAGAGACAATGATGATTGATATATACCTTTTCTATTAATTAGGTGATCATTTGTTGAGTTCGCAACATGATAAGAAATGATAACTTTTCAGTAACATCTTGAATGGTAGCTGGCCTAAGCGCCCCAGTGAAATTGGTCCATGCTTGTATTTGAATTTACCTGGACCTTATAGATGTGATTTTAAATCCTTGTTTCATCTGATTTGTTCTGTAACATTTGTTTCTCTGTAAAAGCCATTTCATATATTTGAACAGGTGTGTGCAACCATGCCTTCCATTTCCATTGCATCAGCAGATGGCTTAAAACCAGACACGTTTGCCCTCTTGGTATGCTTAAATGATTATATCTCGGTGCATGTTCATTTTGTTTTATTTGTATTCCTGGTTATTCTCAACTTTATCTGTCTCTTTGAAACAGATAACAGCGAATGGGAGTTCCAAAAGTATGGCCACTAGACTCTGCAGTTGCAAGCAGAGCTTCTACGTTAAACCTCAGCATTATTCAAAAGTAGAATAAACTAAAAGCAGAGATGGGTCTGTAATCTTCGTGGCTAGAAGCAAACATGAGATGAAGCATCTGATCTGTATTGCAGCTAGTTCTTATAGTTTGAGATGTCCAGTTTCCTTGATAAGTTTGTTCATCTTTGGTTTCAGAGAATTTTTCTCTTGTAACTATTGGTATTTGAGAACCATTTTTGAGACGCTCATTATTTGTTATTACTATAATGGTGAAGTTTTGCATTTTTGTGTTGATTACTGGTGAAAATATATTCTAGCGCGAAAAGGGAGTGACATGAAAACTATAAACTGATAAGAAGGTTTTGGCACTTGCTCGTTTAGTGGAAAAACAAAATGTTCAATGGGATTAGTATCCGTTAAAGGTGTTCTACTCGGTTTGCTAACGAAGTAATACGCTTTCACCGGAAATTAGCTCACTCAACTATGCTTATTTTCATGCGATTGCTTAGGTTTTTCATAATTGAAGATATAATTGTCTACTTATGTATTATTATGAAGGTTCTAAACTATTGTCTCTACTTTTTTACTCAACCCTAATATCTACTGTCTAATCTCCACTCTCTAGCTATAATTGGTAGTTTCAATTTGAATTTGTGTAAATTACATCCTTAAAAATTTTGGATAAATTTTAGCTGGATGATACGTTTTTTTGATAATAAAATGATTTTTATAGTATGACTTTTATTTGTTAAGTAGGTAAGTAGAGTCATAAACTTATACTATTCATCGTATGTAAGCCTAGAATTTAGAACCAACAACAAAAACATTTAAATTCCAAACTAATATCAAAACCTAAAATACTTATGTTTTTTATCATTTATATGAATGAATCTTTATTTAATTATGTTAATTAAATGAATATGACATTTCTCACAGAAAATGTTTTGGTTCACTTTCTTATATATATATATATATATATAATTGAAACGCCTCCCAATTAGGTCTCAACTATTGGTAAAGCAGTCATACTTCCTTCATCTAAATGAGAACTCAATTTAGTTGCTCTTTCTAAAAAGGCGTGAATGCAAATAAAAAACATTTCCTAGATAAGCCTCACGACCCGGCGGTCTTTGTAATAGAAGAGACATTTGCCGATAAGCCTGCACTATATATATATTATTTTTGTTAAGCAATTGTATTAATTAAATGAATGTGACATTTTTATATACCATTTTTGGTTCACTTTCTTCTAAATTATATTTATTTCGAACATATTCATTTCAAAATTTCAAGTACATTTAATATATACATTAAAAAACTGTTTTAAACAATCCAGTTTTTAAAAATAAGAATGTTTTAAAAAAGGCTTACCTGATTACTATCGGGTTTCATACCGAATAAACTTGATTAGCTCAAGCTTGAGCTCTGACCATGAGGCTTGATTGAGCCTTGAGTTGGGCCTTAGAACTTGGCCTACTACTAACCTTACCCACGACATTAGTATTCACTACAACTAGTGATGAAATTTTACTACGACGACCATATACTAACATGCCAGACTCTGATTGACAAAGTTGTGCAAAGAACTACCTATACAAAAACCATGGCGATTATCGAGACCTTGGCTTGAAATTGGTGAACTAATGTTTTAAGAGGAAAATTGAAGGGCTCCCTTTATTAGGTTTAAGAATTTTCAAACTTAGCATCACAAAGGTAATCTTTCCAACCAGATGAATGTGTTAATGCACTGAGACATGGGAAATAGAGAAGTGTGCTACTAGTGTGCATGTATGGCATCCTTTATATGCATAAATGAATATTGAACTATCCTTGAGTTATAGTAAGAAATCAAACTACATAGTTACTGATGGAGGAAATCAAATTAGGAAGAATGACCTCCTTCTCCAATACTTATAATCTAGGGTGGAGTAATTACCTGAATTTCTTATGAAAAGAGTAAAGAGCTTAAGGCAACTGACCTATAAGATCATCTGCGTTCTATCAATTATCTTAGCTTCAACAACAAACACTATCTTAGGATAACGAGATAGAGGAGACTTTAAGTGATTGATGTCTTTCATTGATACAAAACTAGAAAAAGTGATACAGTCCATTAGTGCATCCATTCATCATTTAGAGGTACAAATTGATAAACTAGCTAAAGGTGGTGAATGAAAGAGATCTGGACAAGCTTCTAAGTAACACTAGGGTGAACCTTAAAGATCAAATATTATCCATTGTAGTTAAGAGTGGAACAACACTTGATTTTGATGATAAAAGAGAAAAAGGAAGTAGGAAGGTGGAGAAAGCCTAAGGAAGAGGGAACAAGTAAACAAAATAAAAGTAAATTGATGTTGGTCTCATCCTTATTTGGGGCTAGTGTTATCTTGAATTTAGAGAACGATCTAGACAAAAAAAAGTGTTAATATCATCTTTAACCAATGCGAGCCTAAAGTGACATCAAAACCATCTATTAAGCCCTAGGTGTTGCCAATAAGATTTCCTCAAAAGTTGAAGAAGAAAAAAATGAAGACAATTTAAAGACATTTTTAGAGGCATTACAACAAAAAGAGCTTTAAGCAACATTAAAATTGTAAAATTTTATATTGTGTTGCTTAAAACTAATATAATGTAATGATTTTTAAAATGTTACCTTTACTAATATTAAAAGGTAACAATAATAGTTATTGTTGTAATATATTTAAAAAGAAAACAAAATAAAAATTTCATTGCTATAAAATCTTTTATAAGCAACAATTAAATTCGTTACTACTTTAAACAATAACTAAGAGTAACTGTTGGATCCCAAATTGTTCTTGGAAGTTAGAACTATTATATGTGAAATGTTGGAGGTGAAAAGTTGGAAAATATAGTTGGAATATGTTCATTGAGCATGCTTCGATGTTTTGGCCATAAACTTTTCTCTAGTTATCCAAATGAGGTGATAGAAGAAGTTAGCTGGGATGAATGTGCTAAGTTTTCATAAGGGAAATTGTATGTTCGAACTTCCAATGAAAAACTGTATTGATCTAGGTAGAATTAGCCAAATTGGCCTTCTTGTAGGTTGTAGTTCGTCTTTATAGCTTTCCAACGCTATAAAGTATGTAATTTTTCGATATCGGAGTTGAGAGTTATGCTTATCACAAGTTAGGATGTCGTATAAGACGAAATTCCCGAACCATTTGAGTTTATGAAGTGATATCGGGCTCGAAAGAGTTCATTTTTGGTAAAATATGAGTAAAGGGAAAGTTAGGATGGGTTTAGGACCCTTTGGAGGGGTCTTGGAGGGTAAAAAATTTGTGTCACCCGAAAGTTACACGGTCTACCCGTGTAAATTTACACGGGCTGTATAAATCTGGTGCAGGAGACACATTTCACCGGAAGGTTACACGGCCTGACCGTGTGATTTCACACGGTCTGTGTAATTTGATCCCCATAACATCCGAATTTCAAATTTTGGTCTTAATTAAAGTTTTATCCCTTGATGTCTAATTTCTAATGGTCTAAGAACGAAGTCAATCCGACATCTATAGTGAGAGTTATAGCGTTTGCATGAAAGTATGTTCAGTAGGAATCAGGATATGAACATATCGAATTCCTTTGGTCATAACTTCTTCGTTCGACCTCCGACTTAGGAGATTCTTAAGGCGATAGATTCCTAACACATTATTCTACCTCCCCATAAAAATTTATAGCCCTTGGAGTTAAATTCAAAAATTTTGATGGAAAGGAAGTGAGGGGTCGGATAGGAGAGCTTGATCGGGCTATGAATATACCTTGGATTTTTGAGCATATCTTGAGCTATAGAGCTCCGATTGAGGTGATTCTTGCTTCTAAATGAACTAAAGACTAAGGGCTACAGTTTGGAAGAAGACAATTGTGATTTTGTGAATTTGTTGTGTGGGCTAGCCTTTGCGGCTTGAGAGGTCATGCAAGTGAGGACTGTTCGAAGAGGGTTAAAGAGATTTCATTGGAATAACCCTATAGGGTGATGTGTGCACGCCTTATGTTTGATATTCGGGTGTGATTGTTGGGCCCCGTTTCTGAAGCCCAACTATCGAACCATAGACGAAAACATAAGCGGACTTCCCCAACAGCAAATGTAAGGTATAACTTTGTGATGAGGAATTAAGTAGAGAAGAGGAAGAATATGGAAGAGAGTTGCAGCAAAAATGAGGAGACTTACGTGAAAAAAACATTATTCTACAGTGAAAAGGTGATACTTTATATGTGTGGGTTAAAAACTAGAGTTTTCCCTTGAGCAGCTCTCAGGCTTTTGTCTATAACTTTATCATCTGATCTCCAAATGACTTGAAACTTAGACCAATGAATTCCTAAGACATTTTTATTTCTCTCCATAAAAATTTAGAATTATCTGAATTGATTTGAAAGTGTTTGAGAGGATGAAAGTGTGGAAGTTTGTTGGAATGTTATGAACTGGAAATTTTCATGATCATGTTTCGGATTTAAAATTATAACTTGAGTTGTATATTTTCGAATGAGTTCGTTTTGATTCATATTAAGCTAGAGACATATTTCTACAATTTTTGTGAAAAGGTCGAATTTTAATTCTGTCTCTCTGATTTTCAAAATTGGCATGTAAGTGAGTTGTAGCTTAAGTTGAAACACAATCAGGGACAGAAATCATGTCCTGTGATTATTGAATAAACTGTATTGATTTGGACCTAATTAGGCTGAGTTGTCTTCACCAAAGTGGTAGATTATTCTCCTAGCTTTAAATTGGTATAAAGTTTGAAATTTTTGGATGTCTGAGCTAAAAGATATGACTTGTACAATGAGAGGGTATGATCATGTACTAGCCAAAAGTTCAAATGTGCATAGTCTGAGGTATTTTATGCATAACTCATTGAATACTAATTCAAATTGGATGGTCTTGTAGTCTTTAGAAACATAATGTAGAACAACTTTCTAGAAGGAAGTGTTGCCTAATTTTGTCTTTTACCCTATCAGATTAATTATGCAAAGTTGACCCAAAATCATGTGGGTAGAAAATCTGAAGTAGTCAATTAGGTTATCAAATTGATTTCACCTTGTTTTATTTTGGTCCAAATTATAAGTACCTTATGATATTAATAAGGGCTTTGATATCTGATCGATTTGATGCTGAGAGTTATAATAAGATACCCGGAATTGTCATTGAACATGCATTGTGTATACTTTCTATATATTGATGTGCATAAAAGGACACTTGTATATTTGAGCAAAAGTGTGATATTTGTGAATGTGTTGTGTATGTTTTAGAGGACCCAAGTGGACGTCAGATCGACATTGTCGGACCATCCAGGCAATAACATATTGGAGCGTTCTGTGAGTCAACCTAGATGATTTCCTAGGATTGATTTGATTTGATTTGATTTTAATTTAATTTATTACACTTCCAATATTATTGAACTGTTTGTGAGTTGTTTCTGGATTCCGGACCTGAGGTCCGAGGAGTTTAATAGTTGGGCATATATTGGAAGTTTTTTTATTTGATATGAATTTGACTAATTTAATTTGATTTGTTAAACTTCCAATTATTGAACTGTTGTGATTGCTTCTGAATTCCAGGCTTAAAGTACGAGGAGTATATATTTGGGACTGTATTAGAATTATTCTGATTTGTTGATAATTTTGATTGTATTATGCTATGTGGATTCTCAAGGAAAGTTAAATGCCGGACTTAGGTCCGATGACTGTGAAATCTCGCATGAGCATTTGTATAAGATTGTGATATATGAGATTTTCTGAGATTGTTGCATTTCATAAAATGCATGCTCAGATAAAGGCGTTGTGACTTGAATTGTCAGTATCAAGCGCTTGCACGTAGAGCTTTGCTCTGTGATATATGATTTGGCACGTAAAGCTATGCTCTGTGATACATGTTTCTGATTGAGCTCATTAGGCCAGTATTTATATATGTGATAGGCACTCAGTCACAACATTACTAAAGAATTTGGAGTCTCATATGCATCTGTATGTGTTTATATATGATCTGTTTCACATTGATAAAATGATTTGCCATGACAACACGAGTAATTGAAATATTCGTGTCCTGTATGTAATTTGTGTATGTAAATTCGATGAAATCATCAATGATGGTTCACTCATTGAGTTCGCAAAACTCATAAAAAATTGCAACGTGACTTTTCAGGTTAAGAGGAGTTATCAAATTAGACCAATTGGAGTTTAGCCACTGCGAATGAGCATGAGTTAGGGGTCGGGATCAGTTTGCACCTGCATATGTCTTCAGTGATTGTATTTTTGTATTATATTTTGCAAGATTTGTATTAAGTGTATGCGATTGAGTTAGTAATTAAATAACATTTTGATTGAAGTGTTACGTATCTGAAATGGGCCCAAGTCGTTGTTGAATACTAATGTTTGTAAAAATTGTAACTTATGATTGGAAATGTTTTTAAAAGAAGTGGGCCCGATTTTGTTAATGATTTCCGCATATGTGTACTTTGTTTTAAAGAAACAAAAGTTTTGTTAGGAATTTTGACTGAATGGTTGTTTTAGCATGTCACTCTTGTAGGGTACGTACTCGAATATCACCATAGATGTCGGGTATATGTTCCTTGAGAGTGGTTTCCTACATTTTGGTATAAAAGCCCAAATTTAGTATCTTACATGGGCATTGTTTGACATATGTGTCAAGT
Source organism: Erythroxylum cataractarum (assembly GCA_024703695.1). Classification (NCBI taxonomy): domain Eukaryota; kingdom Viridiplantae; phylum Streptophyta; class Magnoliopsida; order Malpighiales; family Erythroxylaceae; genus Erythroxylum; species Erythroxylum cataractarum. Next base: position 55,553,688 of record JANJEY010000003.1, on the reverse strand, counting down.
TACATACACTTTAGTCATGTCATAATAGGTAGTAGCAACTGATCCCTAGTCTGAGTTGCATTTATATGAGTCACGTATGTGAACATTTGTTAAGTGTTTGAATTGATGAAAGTAGGGGGAAGAATGATGATCTGTCCGATTATGAGAAAATGAAAGTTTATGGATATTTTGAAAGGGAAAATAGCATATGCTTAGAAACGATAAATAATGATGTAATGCATTTGTATTGTGGATGTTTTATAGAATATGATATCAATATTGGACTTTGATAATTTATCCCCAAATGTGATATAGATGTGAATACATTATCGTGGATTGGTTAAGAAAAATAGAGACATCAGTGGAGATGATGAGGTTAAAGTGTACGAGTAATTTATTATGATCCTAAGAACATGAACTTGGAACTGAACTGGTTGTTGATTAATGTGACAAGAGTTATGATTCGCTATAAAAATATGTTAGTGGAATTGAGATCATAATTTCAAGATAATTGTGTATCTGTAATTCCAAATTGGTTGTGAACATAGGTATGTATGATTATATAATGGTAATTGGAAGAAGGGATAAAGATAGTGAGATTTGTAAAAGTTGTCACGATTAAGTTAATTTGTTACTTTAGACTTTGTGAGCACATAATTACTAATGGGATCACCATGAAAAGTGTGAGAATCAAGCACATAATAATTATATGTGTGGAGATGATATAGGAGGCAATCTATGATATGTGAATATTTTTTAGTCATAGTTCTCATAATTCAAAGTCTATGATGAATTAGAGTAATGCATGAAAGTGCTTATAGTCATTGATCGAGGATAGATTGAGAGTGTTAAAGATGTTATTATGTGTGATGAATTTGAGGAAAAAGAAAAAGAGCACTATTGTGACGTAGTTTCCACGACCGAGGTCGGGCACAAATAAAAAAGTTTTTCCTAAATCAATTCAGATTAAGGTATCCTGAGCTTAAGTTATTAATTAGTGAATTGTCGTAAATACATCTCTAGATGAGATGTAATGATTTTGATGGTATATACCAAGGCATAATAGTAAATGGATCTACTTAATGCTTTACTAAGCCTTATTATAACGGATAGTCTGAGCATATAAGTTGACATAAATTGGTCTTATTGAGATACTATGAATAGTTGAAATTGATCTTTTTGAGGTACTAAGAATGTCTGATAAGCAGTTATGGGAATAGTGATTGATAAGGATTAGATGAACAATCTAGTTGATAGTAGCAAGAAATATTTTTTGGAAGAAGAATTTCACCAAATAAAGTCAAATAGGACAGATGGTTTACTTTTAAGAATGAATGAAAACGGAATAAATTAAAAGGGAATATTGGAGCCCTATTCCTAACGAAAACTTAAGCATAAGATGTAAAATATGCTACTGAGAGAGTGTATGCATTTTGCTTGAGGTAAAGTATCCAACTATATGATTGGATTCTTGAATTTGAGATGACACTCTTACTAATGTGAGTAGAACTTAAGCCCACATTACATTATATGAAAATATGTTCTGGAAATTCAAATTGATTTGATGAGTGTGTTGCTAACACAGGAAGTTAAGTTTGTGAATAAATTGAAATGAGTGGGGAAATTAGTAAGAATAGTTTGACATTTCATTAAGTCAATGTGAAATTAGAGGAAATCGTATGAATGGAGAAAATCATTTGAGTAAATAAGTCAATTGAGAAATTAACAAAAATATGAGATAATATTACGTCATTGAGGAATTAAATCTTAAGGAATCACGAGAACTAATCATAGGTACATAAAGTTTTGGTAATTTTTGTTAGAGTTAACAATACCCCCGAAAGTGTCATGGTATGGAAGAACAAAGTGATTCTATTTTGTTTGGATCAATTAGTGGTTATGATCATAGATGATATCTTGAATGTATCCGAAGAGTTGAAAAGAATAATTTGATTACTTAAGAAAATTTTGCGGTTTCGAATGAATACAAAATTCTGTCTGTGCATGAAAATGAAAGCTTTACATGGCATATTTCGTTATCTGATGCATTTCATATAATACATGTTCTGATAAAGGTGTTGTGATCAGAGTAGTTAGTCTAAATGAGTTTTCAACTTAGAATTCTGTATGTAGAGCTCTGCTCCGTGATCTCTGTTTCTGACTGAGCCTAATGGCCAGTATCTGTATCTGAATTTGAAAGGCACTCGATCACAACAAATAATAATGAATTTGGATTCGCATCAGAGATTAAGATGCACTTTGTTGCAACATAATAAACTGATTTTGTATGCATATAATCTATTAAAGTTCCATGAGTTGAATATTTGATATATGATTTGAAATTTGTTGAATAGCCAATGCCTTGAAAGCTTGGAGACACTAATTGTACAGTGAAACATTTCAAATTTTAATAAATATATAGATCAATAATGTTTGAGGTACTTATTGAGTACGTTTGAGGTACTTATTGAGTTTGAAAGAATTTGATATGAGAGTGAGACAGTGGATAGAAGTATTGAAGAACTATAATTGTACAAATGAGTACTGTCTTAGTAAAACTAGTGTACATATCTAATGTCTGAACAGAAAATTCGATAAAGGAATAGCATAAATTCATATATTGTGGTTCTTAAATCTAGTGCAATGAAGAGCATAGAATACTGAGTTGTCTTTTGGGCATATCAAATTGCTATTAACTAACGAATGTAAAGTCAGTTTCGTGTGAAAAGATTACAAAGCCCGACCTAAGGATTTAGAAGTTATGAATCTTATTGAGGAAATTGAAAAACAATTTATATGAATCAGAATTTTAAGTTTGAATAGGAAAATAATATCTTGTGACTGTAACATGAAGTTTGTGTGCTCAAAAAGGATGAGTGAGTAAAAGATTGTTAGAGATAGCACAAATAAAAACTTATGTTATACATCCTAGAAGGAATACGATGAAATAATGTTGATGGTTATGGATGAAGTTGTGAGGTTACACGAGGTTCCAGTGTCCATAGTATTGGATAGGGATCCTAGATTTACCTCAAGATTTTGTGGTAGTTTACAGACAGCTTTGGGTACCAAGCTGAATTTCAGTACAGCCTTTCATTCTTAAACAGATGGTCAAAGAGAGAGAACGATCAAGACTGTCGAGGATATGCTCAGAGCTTGTGTTTTGGAGTTTCAGGGAGCATGGGATAAATATATAACTTTGATTGAATTTGCTTACAATAATCAGTATCACAATAGTATCGATATGGCTCCATTTGACGCGTTGTATGGTAGGAAGTGTCGTTCACCTTTATACTGGGATGAAGAGAGTTTAAGAATTGTCGAAGGCCCAGAATTGATTCAGGATACCATTGATAAGGTTACATTGATCCGTAGCAGAATTAAAATGGCACAAGATAGACAAAAAAGCTATGTGGATTAGCACCGGAGAGATACAGAGTATCAGGTTGGTGACAAAATAATCCTAAGAGTATCACCTTAGCGAGGTGTACTGAGATTTGGCTAGAAGGGTAAGTTAATTCCGAGGTATATTGGTCCTTATGAGATAATTGAAAGAATTGGACCATTGGCTTATAAGTTAGCCTTACCTTCGAAAATGGCTCAGATACATAATGTGTTTCATGTGAGTATGCTTAGGCGATATCGGTCGAATCTAGCTCATGTGATATAGACTCTGGAGATTGAAGTCTCTAGTAATCTGAGTTATGTTG
>JANJEY010000003.1:55520157-55534907 GCA_024703695.1 Erythroxylum cataractarum | reverse complement strand
GAGGGGCTGATCGGGAAACCACTCCCGCCAAGCCTTCCCTTTGTTTTGCAGGTGACTTTTCCGTTGGAATCACTTCAGCAGACATCGAAATCATGGATCAGAACGGCCACAATCAGTTCAGCCAAAATCCGACAGAACCAAAACTATATGAGTTAGGTCGAATCAATATTCAAATCAGACTCAGAGTTATATATCTAAGGAATAAATCACTTGTTTTCATTACTTCTTTACTCAGAGCAACCTCCCATCTAATTTTTCTTTATAAAGGTTGGCCTGAATTGAACCGGCCGGTGATGAGCTTGACCTGTTGCATCCTATCGAGCACAGTTGGTAGACCCACTATAACTTAGCACAATAGGCTGTAGACCACATACACATTAATGGCTAATGGTACAAGGTCCTTGAAAGTTTATAATCTGTGCCCATCTAATCTCTTAAAAATCTGAGTTGTGATAAATAGTGACCTACGCATATCATCTATATGCATAAAAGATACTGTGAAAAACATGGTTGAAGAAGACACTGACGTGCATGTGCTTGTGTAATATTCCACGTGAGAAGCAGTGAGAGACAGGGCTCAAGACACAGTTCGTGTCCTAGACCATTTTTGCGACCGAAATTCCTTATATATACACGTAAAAGACCTACTTAAAAAGGAGTTTTTCATTATTTTATTTTTATAATTAGAGTTGGCCATTAGAGAAGAATGAGACCTTAGAGAGACACTAAGAGGTCATTTTTAAGAAAGAAGAAGTTTGTAATTCATCTTAACTTGAATAAATGATCGTAACAAATTGATCTGATCATTTAGACTCTTCATCTATTTTTAATTTTTTTTATGTTAACAGTAGTTATTATGTTGAAAAGTATGACGATCTGATGCGAGACTTTGGAGTGGATGTAACGATGATCTTTGAGTATTATTAGTGCTAGTTTTATCAAAGATAATGATCAGATAAATGATAGAATTTTATCATAATTGTGGACTAGCATAATTGAAATTATTTTGTACAAATCCCGATTAATTAAATGTCAATTGTAATTATCTTTTTATCGTGTCATTGGGCCTATATTCATGAGCTTGCTATGATGGGTAGGCTTGGCCCATGTATTATAAAGCACAGGAGGCCCTACTGCTAGCCCACCTTTTAAATACAGTTGCCCCATTGAAACTGTATGTGTCTTATTGTATTTACAAGAATTGTTTTAACAATACACCAATTAAGATTGACCAATGATCTTAATGGTTCTAAAAATACTGTGAACATTAAAAAAACATCAATTCAGTTATTTGATACTATAATTCATAATTGCACTATAATTTATGATATTTTTCTTTGTACTATTTTGTTTATAAATTATAAGGAATACTTAGATTATTATTAATATTTTGGGTAAGAACAAAGAATCTTATATTAATATTATATTACTTTTGTAGTATGATAGTTATATAATGTTACTTATATAAAGAATGCTTTACATTTTGAATTAATAATTTTTCTCTATAACTTAATTTGATAGTAATAAGAAAAATAGATTACAACAAAAATCATGTTAAGATATTATATAACAAACATTACAAATTGCTCAACAATATGGATTACACAAAAAGTTGCAGGAAGCTTTTGACAACGTTTTTACACATTCATAGTTAAAAGATTTTTCTTACAACATTATAAAACATAGTTAAAAAACTATATTACGAAATTACAAAACGTAGCAAAATATATATAACTACGATAGCATAAAACGTAACTAAAAAGTGTTGGCTTCATTTTGAAAAATGTAGTAAAAATAGTGTTTATGATTATGAAAAACGTCTCCCAAATTTTTGTTAAACAGGAAATTGGTGAAGTTTTCAACGATGAATTGAAAACATAATAAATAATAATGTGTGACCTTTTTTGACAAATTAGTTACGTTTTTAATCGTTGCCTATACGCTAATTTGTAGTAGCGCTAACCTATTTTTGTTGTTTGAAAATTGTTCATAAGAATAGGTTAAGTCTACCTAATGAGGGGTATAAGTTGATCGATCTACTTGAAAATGGATTTGGTAATTTTGTAGTGTTTTTAAAAGATCTATAGGTCAACCACGGGAAGCAAATAAGTGAGCCAAGAGAGAAATTAATCACTTTGAGAATTAGTTTATGAGTATAACCAGTTTGAAGTTGTTTGTTAACTACAAATGCATCACACATTGATTATTAAAGAACCTTTTGCTTCTTAAATGAGTCACTATGAGTATTAAAAAATTGAAATTGAAATTGAAATGTTGAGATTGCATGTGTTATTATGATCTTTAGTTGAACCTTACAGTATTGTATGAGCAAAAGGGGAAGATTCTGAATTATAAAATTTTGAGTGCAATAAAAATTATAATAAATTGCTTATAGATTAACTATTTTTATGGATTGGTCGTATTCCAACTCAAAAGTAAAACCTTTATAAAAGTTATTATTCATCTAAAAGGTAGACGATTATAAAAAGGGTATTATTTATTTATTGAAGAAGATAATGCTAAAATTTTTAATAGATATTTGAGGAGTGGAAATAGCTTAAATTTATTTTTCGAATAATTGTAATTTTTCTCTCTCTCTACTTTATTTACTTATCATATTTAATTGTGAATGCTTTCTTTGCTTGAGCTTGAATTGATCTTTTTTTTATATATACATAATTCATTTTGTCCTTAAACAACTTATTAACTCATTTTCAAAAAAGCAAAAAATTTATATACATCTAATGCATCATTCTTTCCGAGTGTCATATAAGACCAATAAATACCTCAACTATACTAATTATAAGGTCATTTAAAAAAAAGGTATAAGACATTATCAACAACAAAACTTTTTATTAACAAATCTTTTAGATTTTAGAATAGTAAAAATTAAGAAGATTTCAACCATCCTTATGGACAAATATAATACATTTAAAAAATCATATAAGAGTATAGAACAAAAACAATAAAATTATTAAAGTTTCCAGACTGGTCAAATATGATTCAAACAAATCGAATAAATTTGACATATTAATTATAAATAATAAATAATAAATAATAAACAAAAAGTCTAACTTAAAAGAGCATTTTATGTTTTATATATAGTTAAGATTTTTCTATGAAAAAGACCAATATATATAACTCGCCAATACTAATTACAATGTTATCTAGAAAAAAGAGGTATAAGAAATTTTCAACAACAAAAAATTTTATTAACAAATCTTTTAGATTTTAGAATAGTAAAAATTAGAAAGATTTCAACCATCCACATGGACAAATATAATGCATTTAGAAAACCATATAAGAGTATAGAACCAAAACAATAAAATTAATAAAGTTCGACGGGTTAAATAGGATTCAAACAAATTAAATAAGTTTGACATAATAATTATTAAAAAATAAAAAATTAAATAATAAACAAAAAGTCTAACTTAAAATAACATTTTATGTTTTATATATAGTTAACAGCATTTTATGTTTTATATATAGTTAAGATTTTTCTATGAAAAAGACGAATATATATCTCACCAATACTAATTGTTAGGTTATTTAGAATGCTCAGAGATCAGTGGCATTCTTGAGGCATTAACCATCGTTAGTTTCCTTTCTCAAATTACACCAAAAAAAAAAAAAGAATACCATGTAAAAGTATGTAACCAAAAAAATAAAATTACTAAAGTCCGACTGGTCAAATAGGATTCAAACAAATTGAATAGGTTTGACATAATAATTATAAAATATAAAATACAAAATATAAACAAAAAGGCTAACTTAAAAGAGCATTTTATGTTTTACATATAGTTAAGATTTTTCTAAGAAAAATAATTATTTAGCAAGGTGTCAAATACACATTATATAACAAACAGAAAATAAAAATAAAGTTGATAGTGGTATAACTTTAAGTTTCCGGCAAACGCAATAAATATAAATAATACAAATAATAGCGAATGTTTCATATAGTTTAGGTACTTCTTATCTTTTATAAGTTCAAGATAATTTGTTTTATTGAATTAGGCCTGTTGATCGAGTAGTTTGATCAATTGGTAGTCCATTCTTGGGTCGTTTCTAGATCAAACCACTTTTGCAGTTTAGATTGAATCCCATCCAAACGAGCCTAATTGCAGAAGAAATACAAAGACTGAAATCTTGCATGTGCTTTGTGCTTTGTGCATGCATTCATCAACCGAATCATCATTGGCAATTGCAAACGCACGTTTTTTTCCACCTTAAATAAGGTAAACATGACCTTAATTATTGGTCTATTTGAGTGCAAAAGTAGCCAACATGACCTTAATCATTGGTCTATTTGAGTGCAAAAGTAGCCATATTAAAGCATTTCATAATCTTTACCCCAACAGGTAAATCTCTAGTTCCTAAGCAAAACGAGTAATTAAGGTGTTGAAATGTATTGACAAAGTAACGTAACAAGGGTTAAAAAGATTATATATATATACACGTATATGTAGTAGTTAAAATTTATTATTGGCTCTCAAAAGGTGTGACTCGATGGTTGATAGCGGAGTTTGACTTTAGTTAGGCTCTAGGTTCGATTCCATGCTAGTCCCTCTTGTAAGAGCCTGAGACAGTAAGAGTTTTATCTATAAATGAAGAACTAGTTGAGTCCTCAATAATAAGGTGAGTCCGCTTGACCCGCCTGTAAAATGGTGCGCCAGTTGATACAAGTTGACCTCGTAAATTAGCGCTGTGGCAAAGACGAGATCATTTGCAACCAAAAAAGGCAAAGAATGCATGACCCTGTATAGCAGGCTCACGCACGTCCTCCCTCGTTCCATGTTGACAGGATTAATTGCAGGTCACGCATTCTTCTACCCTAATTATTAGTATTTTAAATTATATACTGTTAAAACATTCCTATATTATTCTCTCAACTTTTCGATGCAGCGTTTTGCAACTTCTCAACGTCGAACTTGACAAGCTTGAATACGCGAGCCTAATAAACCATAAGCAACTTCACTTGGTTTCATCTCTGTCAATCCTTTTCAAAAGCCAATGCAAAAATATAAATTTCTGAAAAATCCACCATGGGAAGATCATCGACATTAGGAACTAAACAATTGGAAAAGAGAGTAAGATTAACTTAAGGATCTACGTGGTCTAGGTTCTTTAGTTTACAATAATAATTTACTTAAGGAGCTTGAAGAGATGGTCTGATAACAACAAGAGATCCCTGGGCTATCAGGCGAATGTAAAACAATGAGGTTTTAGGATAAATAAAAATTGTAGTACACTATTTTCTCATTTGGAGGTAAATACAGAGATACAATTACACTTTGGTTAGAATTCTATTAAAAGAAAAACTCTAACAAACTCCTATGTTTATTATATTTACCCAGTCTAATAGATTATATTTATCCTTGTATATTTATTCAAATCAACAAATCACGGTCACAACCCTCTCAAGTTTCAGCATAAATATCCAACATATCTAACTTGCCAATCACATTATGAAACGTCCTTTTTGAAACTACCTTTGTAAGTACATCAACGATTTGATCTTCAGACTTGACATATCAAAACTGAATAATCTTTTCATCTAACTTCTCTTTGATGAAATATTTGTCAATTTCAACATGTTTGTGCAATCCCAATAACAACCTTATTATCACAATAAAGATTTATAGGTTTTGTATGCTTATTCCTCAAATATGATAGAACATGCTTAACCATAGTAATTTACATATTCCATGAACCATACCTCGAAACTCAACTTCTGCACTTGACCTTGCAATAACCTTTTGTTTCTTTTCTTTTCAAGTTACAAGATCTCCTTCCACAAAAATAAGATAACCAGATGTAAATTTTCTTGTTGTTTGATCACCTACTCAATCCAAATCCATGTATCCTTCAATGTTGGAAACACTTTTTTTTTTAGAAGAATAAACATTTTCTTAAAGAGTCTTTCAGGTACCTCAAGATTCAATAGACTGCATCTGTGTGTTCTTCACTTTGTTGATTGACTACCAACACTCATTGTATATGCTATATCTGGCCTAATATGAGACAAATAAATTAACCTCCCAACTAATCGTTGATATCACACTATATCTCTTGGAATTTGATTTGGAAAAATTCCAAGCTTATGATTCAAGCATTTCAGTCGGTTTATAGGCAAGCATTCTAGTTTTAGTCAAGAGTTCAACTACGTATTTCCTTGTGAAAGAGAAATTCCTTGACCTGTCCTTACTGTCTCGATACTTAGGAAGTATTTAAGTTGTCCTAGATCCTTCATTTAAAATTCAGTGGCTAAACGTTCTAGTAAGAGCTTCATCTCTTCACAATCATCTCATCTTAATATCATATCATCAATATAGACAATTAAAAATGTTACTTTACCTCCTTTGTGTTTTATAAATAAGGTATGATCTGTACCACTTTGTTTATAACTGAAAGCTTTCATTGTCATTGAAAATCTCCTAAATCGGGCTCTAAGTGATTGCTTGAGCCCATACAATGATTTTTTCAACTAACAAACTTTATTTCTATTTGATGAACCAAGCTTCATACTTGGTGGTAGCTCCATGTATACCTCTTCTTCTATATCCTCATTAAGGAAAACATTTTTATCATCAAACTATTTTAGGGGCCATTCCTGATTTGTTGCAATAGAGATGAGAATACGAACTATATCTAGCTTGGATCTTGGTGCAATGATCTCGTAGTAATCTACCCCATACTTTTTTATACAACCCTTTGCATCCAACCTTGCTTTATATTTGTCTATGCTCCCATCTTTATTGAGTTTCACACTATATAACTATCTATATCAAATTTTTTTCTTTCCTTCAGTTAATGAAACAAGGTCCTAAGTTGAGCTCATTTGCAAGGCTTCCATCTCTTCATTCATTGCCTTAGTCCACTTTGGATCATTCGAAGCCTCCTACAAATTACTAGGAATAAAAACACTAGATAATTGATTAACAAAAAGTGCATATGATTTAGAGGCAATTTTTGAGTAGAAACATGATTGTTGATAGGGCATTTGACATTGACATTAAGATCAAGTTAATATTGTTTTTTTGGTACAAATTAATTTAATCTTTATGCATATCTCATAAGAGGAACAAGAAATTCATTACTAGAATATTAGATACTAGACTTGAGATTACCTAAGAGTTGTCATTTTGGATATTCTAGATTGATCATTTGGTTAGTGGTTTTAATGTAGGCAAGTTTGTATTACTACTAGACTGTTCTTCTTGACTGTCATTGTTATCAACTTCTTATAGTTCTGAGCACTCATTGGCATTTCTTAAAATATCGACAACTTTGTCCAGTTCTAAGCAATCATTTACATATCCTGATATTCCTTGGAACATATTCCCTCCACTAGCATTTTCTCCCTGAAGGAAAGAAGTTAAAAGTCCCCTTGAAAAATATGGTTCTACTCTTAAAAAAAGGCATCCAAGGTTACATGCAATTTTGAGTTTGAGGACTATAACACTGATACCCCTTTTGAAAATATGGATATTCGACAAGCACACATCTTTTTGTACAAAGATCAAGTTTAGTTCTCGAGATCTTAGGGATATGAACATATATTGTACAACTAAAAAATCTAGGTTCAAGGTTAGGGAGATGAATTAAAAGTAAGTATTTCATTTTCTGTTGAGGATTTTAAAAATCTAAAACACGAGATGGTGATATATTAATGAGATAAACCACAGATTTTACTACTTCTACATAATAAAAATATGACATGTTCATCCCAAAGAGAGAAGTACGAACCACCTTTAATACTTCTCTATTCCTTCTTTCCACTAAATCAATCTGTTGTGGAGTATAAGTGCATAAAGTTTGATGCCAAATTCCAAGCTTATTCAAAAAAATTTCCAAGAGTGGCATCTATAAATTCCATAGCATTATCCGTTTGCCCTACCTAAATTGGTTTATGATATTAAGTGCTCACCATATTGTGAAATTCTTGAAATGTAATATAAACATAACTTTTTTTGGTAAGTAGTGACATCCAAGTCATACGTGTATATTAATCAATGAACATAACAAAATATTTAGCCTTAGATAATGAAGGAATTTTTTACTTGTCCCTATATATTCGAATGTATAACTGCCAATGGTTCAGAACTTTTATGTAAACTAGATAAATAAGGAACACAATGGCTTTTCGCTGGTTCACAAACATCATAACAAAAAATATGAATCACGTAAGTTTTTAAAAAGATGGGGTCATAATTTTCTACAAAGAAAGATGACCCAATCATCAATGCCATAACCAGGCAGTTGTTCAGACTTTTTCTTGACTGTTAGTTTGATATACATGATTGAAATTTTTTCTTCCATTCTCCATTAATTCCAACTAATATAGTTTACCTCGTTTAACACCATAACTAAGAGTCTTCTAGGTTAGAAAATCCTGAAAGAAACATAATAAAGGATAAAAAATTATAGTACATTTTAGAATTGAGGTCATATATCCAACAGATAAGAGATTATACTCAGGGGATGGCACAACTAAAACTGAATTTAGTGTAAAAGAATTCCCAATAATAGAGCCTATACTACCATCAGTTATGGAAGCAATGGAATGGGTGGATGGACTGATGGCCTGTAATTAGCTAGAATCTCTGCTTATGTGATCAGATGCACATGTATCAATAATCCATATATTTTTCCTAGAAATTTGATAGGAAGCATTTACCTTACCCATATACCTAAATGAGCAATATTTTCCATGGACACTAATGTTTCCTCTCCTTTAAATTCCACTTCATCCATAATTTTCACCATAGCTTTTTTCATGATTTTTTTTTAAAATTTCACCAATCAAGATAGCCAATAATTTTGTAATAATGTTGTTTTGAGTGACCTATTTTACCACGATAATCACACCCAAAATTTTTAGATCTTCCAGTGGGTTAATTTTTGTGATACTTTATTGAGCAAGATGATGATCCTTATCAGTTTTGATTAGTTAGCAATACTGAGTGTTCAAAGATTGAGTGAGATCCTCCCAATATATTTAATTATTGATACTCTCTTTTACATATGCATATGAGCTTTCCAAGTCCAATTTTGGGTCTTTGCCTAAGATTTCTCCCTGAACCTGATCAAATTCAAAGTCAAGTCCACTTAAGAAAATATGATCTTGAAGCCTAGCCATTGCTGAATGTAATTGGACTATTCCTTCAATAGTCTCTTCTTGAGAAGTTGACTTATGATCAATTTCCTGAAAAATAGCCACAAATTCATTTTAGTACGTTAATAATGATTTACCATCTTATCTAGTTGAAAAAGATTTCTGAATCAATTCAAATAGATGGGTTTCATCAGATCCCTCATAGAAAGTTTTTGGCACCGCCTCTCATTTTTCTCTGGCAGTAGGAAGACAAATAAATCGTTCCATTAGCAACAGACTCATTGAATCAATAAGCCAACTTTTCACTCTTTAATTTTTAATGATCCACGTCTCAAAATTTTGGTCTTTAGGTGCAGGATTTTTTTGTCCCAATAAGATATCTAGCCTTATTGCATGCTTTTATTCGTTTCTCCATAAGTTGAGACCATAATAAGTAATTGGTCTCATCAACTATAATAGTTGAGGGAAAAATATAATGGTCTTGTTAGATAATAATTGGTTGTGTTGGTAGGTTATTTGTTGTTGTAGGAATAAAAGAGCCTTTAGAGTCCATTTGGTTTTTTAAATATAGGTTCCAAAATCTTTGGTGGGTATACAATCAGAGGGCTGACAACAGGGAACTGAAACGTGTGTTGGTGTAGTGTAATGATGGTGGGCATAAGACTATTACAATGTTAGTGGAGTGCGATGTATATGGTTGAATGCAGCTATAGTTGTTGGCACCCATTGTGTTAGTTTGAAGGTGTGTTAATACATTACAACCCTGGAGTGATGCTGAAAGTTTATGAGAAAGCATATGCAAATAGAAGTAAGCGGCAGTAGCCACAACTTAGTTATTATGTTGTTATGATTGCATAAATTAGCGGCATGAAGTTGTTTGGTAACCATTACTTGGCTATTGTGTTGATGCAATTGGAGAAATTTGCAGCTTGAAGTTGCTTGGTTGCTGATTGGTAGATGACCAGGCAGATTCTGTGGTAAATTGAACAACGACTAGAACACCTCGAATAGGCAGCGGATAGGCTACGTGATACTAGATACGCTTGGAGGTTAGGTAATGATATAATGTGACACTATATTGTTTTACCTGGAGCTCTTCTGGTTCATTTGATGCTATGTTGTTTTACGATTATGAGTAAACAAAGAGCACGCTGTTCAGAATAAAGCAAAAATTTGACACTACTCTGACACCATGTAAAACAATGATGTTTTAGGGTAAATAAAAATTGCAGTACATTTTTCTCTCATATGAAGGTAATACATAGAGGTACAATCACACTTTGGATAAAATTTTATTATAAGAAAAACTCTAACAAACTTCTATGTTTATCTAGTCTAACATATTATATTTATCCTTGTATATTTATTCAATCTAACAGGTTATATTTATCCTTGTATATTTATTCAAATCAACAAATCACATCCACAAGGAGTTAAAAAATCCTCAAGAGATTGTTGATAGCAAGATGTACTAAGGACGAAGGAGGGACAAACAAAATGAGTAACGAAGTTCTCAAGAAATGTTGATAACAAGAAGTCAACACCTTTGAGCCTAAAGAATTACAAACTGGAAGCAAATTTCCTCTCAAGTCGTCATCAGTGGGAGGGCGTAGAGATCCCACCAGGCTCTTTGATGTAACACAAGATAAAGCCTATATAATCCTCAACTACTTTTTTTAGATAAGATATTATGAATGAGTCACCTTTAACACACCACATTAGGACTTTAATAAGAAAGTCTCCCTTTAATCTAGCATTTAGAGAAAAGGCCTTGGTCTTGATAAAGCTTGATGTATATTAATAAAGATCCAATAAGGAATCCTTAAGAAATGAATTTGACCTTTTAGAAGAAAGAAGTTATATCTCCCTTATAAAGAACACTACATGCAAACAAAGGGTAAAGAAATATAATGTCAAGAAGTCAAACACGAAAGATCTAAAGGAAATGAATCTAGTTTTAAGGAGAATTGACGTGTAATTTAGAGCTAAAGCTAAAAGAAAACTTTCCTTAAATAGTTTAATCTATTTATCATTGGATAGGTTATATGATCAAAAACTTAAAAATTATCTTATTTTATTGAGCATGAGATTTTTAGATAATGAAATGGAAAACATTTGCACTTATATTATCAATAAAAGCTTGTCTTTTGAACGTTCATATATAGAGAATTATGTTCTATGTTTATATTGCTTAACTAAGATGTTATTGATTTGAGGAAAAACTTACTTATAAGAAGCAAATTTGTCATAAGATCACTTAACATAGATGTTTTCATTCTGAAGTAAAATGCATTAATAAAAAGTAGAACTCAATATCACTTAACTAAGATGCTATTATTCTAAAGAAAGACACAACCTTAAGACGGAAGTTTACCATAAGATTATGCATATAAGACATCACTCTGAGGTAAAAGGCACCCCTAAGACTAGATCTTCCATAAGATCACATAAATAATATACTATTACTTTAAAGCAAAATGCACCACTAAGACATAAATTTGTAAACAATTGGACACTTAAGACATTTATGCTTTAAGGTAGAACACGCTCTTGAAATAAAGACCTTTTGAATAAACTATAACCTATAAATCTAAAACATGAAAGCTACACTTTTTTTATAAAGAGAGAAATAGCATCTAAATATATGAAAGCAAAGAGGAAAATATATAGTGAAATATGGAGATAATTTTCATTGGTAAATTAGGTTGAAAAGGTGAAGGTTACAAGGAAGAAACTAAAGAAAGAACAATGTACTATAACAAATTAGAGGAAGGTTACAAACTCAAAAATAGACACCCATAAGATGACTAGAAGATGCACTTATAGAACATTCCATCAACCAATTTTAAACATTATTCAACTAATTCTACTACTAATTGATATATGCTTTAAGCATGTAAAGAAGGTCATAAAAACTCATTCTCATGATGGAAGCACTATCTTTTAATCCTCACAAATCAAAAGAATCACCAACCAGTTAAAGGGTTACATAGATCCAATGAGTGGATTACCAATCTATCAAGGGTTGTTAAAGGTTCAACACTTGTAACCATGGAGAAAATTAAACCTTTCTGCATTAGACACCCTACCTAAATCATTAGCAAAGTTTTATTTGATATGGATGATTGCAAACTTAGGCTTAAAAGCAGATTCTGGGGTAGGCATGTTATTGATGGCTCATATTATAAATAGCCAAATTTTTATGCATAGACTTGATCAACTCCTTGCACTTATTGAAAAGTTTGTAATAAAGAATGTAACTATGGTGTCAAAATTCTAAGTCTAAAAAAACTTACTCTTTAGGAAATTACAACATGTATCCATCTTGTACTCTATCTTCATAAGGTACTTGACATACTTCCAAGATTAAGACAATCTTATTGTACTCTACTAATAAACAATAAACCATGGTATCATGAGCCTTTAAATCTCTATTATAACCCTCCATAGCCTTCTATAAATCCCTAATGAGCTTACCATGAGCTTTGGTCATCTCAAATTGAATCCAAGTAAATTGTTCGCTATCCTTCTCAGATTTCTTATTGTACCTTTACATTTTCGTAAGTAGATGCATCATAACATATTAATCATAATAAAACTTAATATATTTGCTTGTGTAATGTATTTGCAGAATTTTTCTTAAAGACCTTCTAATTTTATTGAAAAAGCTCTATGTTAACCATAACTTTTTAAAGATTGAATCTTTATGCCTCAATACTTTAATTAGGAACAAGTATCGTATAATTAGGATTCTTAATTTTATTATCAATTTTCATGCCTTTGGAAGTTGTAAGCCTAGTGTAGGTTTATACGAGGACCAAGCACCTTCTGTGTTAGCTCATCGTTAACCTTAATCTTAATGATATGTTTAACCTCAACTGTCTGTTAGGTCTTCCTCATCTTTTAAGATGCCACCATTTTTCTCTACTTAGAGGCATCCTCTTTATGGTAGGCTATGGATGTAAGCTTAAGATGATCCCTATATGTGAGAATTAAAATCCAATAGAAATTGTTAAAATAAAATAACAAAGTATAGAAAAAGTGACCTACAAGTTTGCTAGTTGTTAATTTTTTTACTCTAAGAGCAACTCTTCCTCCAATAACCATTCTTAGGAGGAAGGGGATTCTTAAAATCCAACAAGGCTTTCACAAGTGATGATAGTAAGGGTTCTAAATGTAACGTATTATTAAAGACCAAATCAATATCTCCCAAGGTTTGGCTTAAACTCCACTTACCCACATACTTTGGGTAAAAGATAAAAATAGGTACTCTATCTATAAGTTTACTTTGAGGATTTATTTAAACTCATAACATGATTGACATTTAAATTATACTAATCAGGTAGATTACCTATGGGACAAAATTGGTGTATGAATTGGAATAGATCTATAATATGTTATATGCTCCTAAGACAATCGATTACCTAAAAGGAATAAAGGAGATCCCAAAAGTTTAAGATAAAGTTGACATATGCTAGATTTTTCTTTTATAAAACTCTTAAGTAAAACTTGTTATAAAGGAAACCTCATTCCATACTTAAATCTATCAAGATAGCCACTAACTTTTCAAGGTTTGACAAATTAAGTATGCTTAATCATACGGAGGCACCTAAGACTTCAGTATGCAAGAAGAAAAAACTAAATTCTTGTTTCTTTTAGGTCATTCAATTTAATATTTTCTTAGAAAAACCTCAAACTTTATAGTTGGCTTGATGTGAGGGACAATAATTAACCTCCACTTACACTCCACCTAGTAGACTTACCATTACTGAAAGGTCTAGACCCTTTTTATTCATTGTTACAGATGTTAGAAATGCTAACTTAAATCACCCTAACAAGAAATAACTCCCTTAAAAAGAAAGCGAAAGGCTCAAGGAAAATCAATAAAAAGGTAGAAAAAGAGCAAATATGGCATCTAGAATGCACAAAAGGAAAAAAGAAGGAAAGATTTTAAAGGGAGCAAAAGGAAAACTAGTTAAAAATATGTTGACAATTGCAATTAAGGGTATTTAGATGGCCAAGATTTAAGGAGCTTTCTACTTTCCCAGGACATACAACAATCTTTTGCTTATCTCTTTGTCAAACAATCTGTGTAAGACACAAAGGTAAATGATAAGTTATCAAAAATTGAAATATTATCCTTAGAAATAATCGACTACATGCATGTAAGTAGTCAGGGATTAACTTGATCAATCTTTTACATAATATGCTTTTCATTAAAAACCCTTCGTTTATTTTAAAGGGTAAACCATTTATCTTACACTCCAAAGTTCTTATCGACCTCAACCTAGACATTTTCAAGTAAAAAGGAACAAAATAGAATGAGAGAGTATAAGGTAAGCAATTAAACTACAAACAATAAAAAACATTCCTATATTATTCTATTAACTTTTTAAATGAGAAATCAAGAGGTTGTTTACTTCTATTTCTGTTTTTTATTGTAGTTTTCAGTTTTTGTTTTTAGTTTTTAGTTTATATTTTTCTTTTAAATAAAAACAAAAACCTGTATAATTGTTAATGTTAATGTAGTTGTATTTTTATCACTGATAATAATTACCTTTTAAATAAAACTTAAAGATAAATTATTTTTAATTAAATAAATTTATTTAATCTCTTATATAATATTTATTAACAA
>JANJEY010000003.1:55409895-55424720 GCA_024703695.1 Erythroxylum cataractarum | reverse complement strand
CTCAAGATCTAGCTTTGTAAACAAAGCAGGAAACAAAGACTGAATAATCCTAAATGATGGATGACCTAACCTACGATAATGTAAGAAGATTTTTTCTTTATTTGTCAACATTGATTCAGATAAGAATGAGTAGGGTGATCTGCTTCTGGATAGGCTTGATCCGTTAATTTCCTCAAGATAGTAGCGGCCATCCCATTCTCTAGCACTTCCAATCATCTTCCCCGAATCCCTCTCCTGAAATAAACAATGACTTGAGTGAAGTGTAACACTGCAAAGTAAATCAATTATGAGTTTCTGCACAGATATTAGATTTGTGGCTAGCTTAGGGACATGGAGAACATTTGTCAATGTTATGTATGGGTTTATTTTGACATCTCCTATGCCAACTACAGTTGCTAAGGATCAGTTGACTGTGGTTATCTTCTTATTGCTTGGGCAAGGGGAATAGGTAGTAAAGAGTTTGGAGGAATAAGTCATGTGGTCAGTAGCTCCAAAATCCATAATCCAAGATTGCTGCAAAACCTTATCTGAAACATTTAATCCAGTTGAACACATACCTGAATGCACAAAGGTGCATGTACCTGCAGATTTCTCTGTATTGCTAACAAATGCTCTCATCTTTCCGCTTCATCTGGGTTAAAACCCTTTGTGTCTTGTCTGTCTTCTTGTTGGGATGTACTTGTAGCAATCTGCACTTTCCTTTACCCATAGATTGATATCCTTTTTGTCCCCATTCACGGCTAGGAGGCTTTCCATGCAACTTCCAACACTTTTCCCTCGTATGACGTGGCTTTTTGTAGTAGCTACACTATAGGTCATCACGGTTTTGGGTCTTGGATTGACTCCCTTTTTCGGATTATGCATCAAATCTTTTTCCAGCCTGTTTTTCACTCCTAGCCACCATAGCTAAACCATCAGAAGGTTGATCATTAAGCATTAAATTCCTCCTACTCTCTTCACTCCGAATAATATCCACTACCTCATTAAAACATGGAACTTTCTGCTTTCCGAGTATTTGGATCCTTATTTGTTCAAACTCGGAATTTAATCCAACCAAAAAGTCATAAACTCTATCCTGTTCAATGAACTCCTTTAGTATAGCATCGTCATCTAGACACTTGGTTTGAATCACTCGATAATGATCAAGTTCTTGCCATAATGACTTCAACTGATTGACATTTTTAGTCACAGATTTGTTCTCTTGTTTAGATGCAACAGTCTTGACTTTCATTTCATACACTTGAGCCGCATCCCTAGCTTTTGAGTATGTCTGCTGAATTGCATCCCAAATATCTTTGACTGTAGCCATGAACATCACCGTATCACTTATTTCAGGCATCATTGAGTTCCAAAACCACGCCATGATCAATGAGTCCTCCTCATCACATGCCTCAAAACCTGGATCTTTTGGCCTTGGTCCAGTTCCTAATAAGTGACTGATCTTTCCCTTTCCTTTCAAAATTGTGCGAACAAGTTGTGACCACTTGAGATAATTTTTTCCATCCAATTTGTAGGCAGATTGAATGATCCGTAACTCTACCGAAGATTGAGTCTTGGTTACTTCATTTGATGAATCTACAATTATCGAACCACTCTCCTTGGTTTCTGTCATTGTTTATACCGAAACTAATCAGTGATGAGGGCTGGAACAAAGGGAACAAGGATTTCGGATACAGACGAACAGGACAACAATAAAGGCTCTAATCAGCGATGAAGAGCTGATGTAGGAAGAAAGGAAAAAAGGATTTCGAAGAAAGAAGAAGAAGAGAATAGCAATGAAGGCTTAATCCTCTCTTTATTTTCCAGGAAAATTCGAGCCTAAAGCTCTGATACCATATCAGAATTTAGGGTTTCAAGGTACCCTCTTTATTGAAACTTCATAGGATATATATACATAAAGAGTACAACATAGATTAGGAAACAAATCTCCTAATCCTTACTGAACTAGGAATCTAACCCTAAATCTCCTAATCCTTACTGAACTAGGAATCTAACCCTATCTGAGGATCCCTTATTTTAGGGATCCTAATACATATCCTATATCTGATATTTACCTAATACAATATCTATAAAACAGATTCTCACAATATGAATTATCTCATAATATTACAATTTGATTGTAATCAGATTCTATAGATTAGATATCAATATCTTAGAGATATTCTAGGATTATCTTTCTATATCTGTATCCATTATCTAGCCTATCATGTACTCCTATTCGTGTCTATATTTACTACATTTACTAAGTAATATAAGATAGAGAAAATCAGCTCTTATTCACATGGTATCAGAGCCACATGAAAGAGATGGTGAAACCAAGGAGTCAACCCCGGCAAGTCAAGAAATGATGGCAAACCCAAACTAGACTGGAGGTCAGTCATCAATGACCTCTGGTCTTGAAGGAGTTTCAATTGTTATTGTCTCTGACAAATTGAATGGAACGAACTATCGGGAGTGGGCTCAAGCTAAGAAACTCGCCATTGGAGGACACGGGAAGATGAGTTTTATTGTCGGACATGGGAACTTTGAAGACCCAACGAACCCATAAGCTGCACGACAATGGGAGATAGATAACTCCATGATCTCATCATGGCTTATCAATGCCATGATACCGCCGATCAAATGCACCTTTATGTTCTGCCAATAGCTTGAGAAATCTGGGAAGGGGTGCGACAATCATTCTCTGATGGACAGGATGCATCACGAATCTATGAGATAAAAACAAAGTTGTGGAAAATGAAGCAAGTTGACAGAGAAGTTACAGAATATTGGGTCGAAATGGTAGAATTGTGGCAGGAACTTGACCTTCTATCGGATGAAGAGTGGAGGTGCAAGGAAGATACTGTGATGTACAACCAAAAAATTGAAAAGGAGAGAGTCTTTGAATTTTTGGCTGGCCTCAAATAAAAAATTGGGTGATGTCTGTGGAAGAATCCTAAGTAGAGTCCCCCTACCTATAGCTAAAGAAGTTTTTTTTTCTGAAGTTAGGAGGGAAGTAGCAAGGAGGGAAATCATGCTAAAAGAGGAGCTGAAAGAAGAACAAAATGTATCTTCAGTACCCATTAATGAAGCATCTGCACTAACGTCCCCTGTTGAATCCAGTAAGAAGGTTCATAAGAAGTGGTGTGATCATTGTAAAGAATGTGGTCACACCAAAGACAAATGGTGGGGCATCTATGGAAAGCCTCCAGATTGGAAACAAAAAAAAGGGAAAAACCGAGGCTACCAAGGTGGAACAGAAAAATTTGAAGATAGTCAGAAACAACAAGGTGGTGAACTGAATATTTCACTAGGGAAACTATTGGAAGTACTAAAGAATATCCAAAATGATAACAACCAATAGAAGGCAAGCACGGATGCTAATGCTACTATGAGAGCTAATATCATAAAAGTTTTTTTATCTTCATGCGGTAGGAAGAAATGGATAGTTGATTCTGAAGCATCAGACCATGTGATAGATGATTATAACCTCTTTCATTCATATTTTCCTTGTGCTGGACATGAAAAGGTTAAGATATCAAATGGTGATTCTTCTTTAGTTGTAGGAAAAGGAGATATTAAAGTAATTGATTCTATGAAACTAAATTATGCTCTACATATTCCTAATCTAGAATGTAACCTTCTTTCAGTCAGTAAATTGACAAGAGAAGCTAATTATAGTGCTCATTTTTTCCTACTTATTGTGTTATACAGGACCTGTCATTGGGGAAGATGATTGGCAACGCTAAAGAGGTATGAACGAAAGTGGGGAATAATCTTCTATCTTCTTGAATCGAAAGTATACAACCATATATAGGCTATTACAGGTAGAAGTTTAAATCTAGAAAGTTATCCAGATTTATCTAATCTAATCTAATCTAATCTAATCTAATCCCTTAAATTACGGGATTTCGAACTTATTCTATATTTAACTATATACAGCCTATCTATATCTCAATATAATCTAGATACAACTATATAGTATCTTGAGAAGAATATTAGTCATAATATCCTACCAACAAGGTAGATGGAGTGTACTACTTTGAAGATGAAGAAAGTCATTCTACTCCTTATAACTTGGGTAATAGTGTGATTGTTTCTAAGATTGATGAACTATTGTTATGGCATAAGAGGTTAGGTCATCCAAAGTTTCAGGATATGTCACGGTTGTTTCCAAACATTTCAATAAATAAAGATCTTTGTGTTCAATGTGACACTTGTGAATTTGCTAAGCATCAAAGAAGTTCTTTTACAAGATCCAAATACAAATCCACAAAACCTTTTTCAGTTATCCATAGTGATCTTTGGGGCCCATCTCGTGTTCCTAATATAACCAATTCAAAATGGTTCATTACATTCATCGATGACCATACTCGTTTGTGTTGGGGTGTTTCTTTTGAAAGATAAAACTGAAACCTCTACTGCATTCATCAATTTTTATCAAACAATAAAAAATCAATTCCAAACTTGTATTCAAGTCCTTCATACTGACAATGGTACTGAATATTTTAATTAACATCTTCATACATTCTTCCAAAAACATGGAATTGTCTACAAAAGTACTTGTGTCAATAGTCCTCAACAAAATGGGGTTGTTGAAAGAAAAGATAAACAACTTCTTGAAGTAGCTAGGACCTTGATGTTCACTAGTAATGTTCCAAAATTCTTTTAGGGGGATGCTATTCTTACTGAAACCTACCTTATTAATAGAATGCCTAGTCGTGTTCTTTCTTTCAAAACACCACTTCAAAAATTTCAAGAAACCTACACTACCACTTATCTTGAAACTAACGTTCCTTTAAAAGTTTTCGGGTGTACAATCTTTATTCACAGTTTTCAAGGGGAGTATTGGAGTAAGTTTGGTGGTGATGAATCTCAGCTTGAACTTGAATATGAACCTACAATTGTTCCTGAACCTATCCCAATGCCTATGTCATCTCCTACAGAGACAAATCCTAATACAGAAATAACTATACCTGATCATACACTCAAGGTGTATTCTCGAAAGAAAAAACCAAATAGTACACTTCCTATCCCTGAAGTTATACCAATCTCTGAACTAGTGTAGGTCCCTACCGAAGAAGTTCAGAGTAGTAAGGATCAAGAAGACAACACAGATTTAGAACTGCCAATTGCCTTACGGAAGAAATCTAGATAATGTACTATGCACCCGATTGAGAGGTTTGTCTCGTATGATGCTCTAACTTGTCAAAACATCTTTTTTTAATTGGGTCTGGGCCTAAGCTGCCTAAGCCTAGAGGGTCTCGAGCCCAGGCCCAATTAAAAACACCTGAGTCTAGGCCAAATTGCCACCCCTACTTGACTGATCATTAATTGTGCATTGAATGTCATGAATATCTAGATTGTGACAAATGTAGTCTTCATTTATTTATTTTTTCACATTTCTCAGAGCCTGTGAACCTCGATGCTTATGAAATGCAACACAAATTGTTAAACATATGTGTGGTCAACTTTTAGCTTCCCACTTTTTGGCAGAGGCCTTTCTAGCAACCCTCAATAACCAAATTTTATGGTGTCCATGGATTTTAACATAACCAATTGATCTGTTCAGTTTATTAAAGAAAAAGATAAATTCATGATAGTATTTCCTCGATGTCCTAGAGTCAATTAGGAAATCTTGTATAATTAATAAGAGAAATGTGGATCAAACTCAGCTAAGAAAATAAATCAATCTACCCTGATTCTCCACCCGCAAGAGGGGTGTATTTAATAAAAATAACAAGCCATTCAAAAAGCACCTTGTTTTCTTCGCCATTCTGCAGCTTCACGCATAGCTTGCAACTCAACCTATAGAACAAATTACATCTCTGGTTGGGTATCAGAAAAATATTACAATTATATGCTGGTAATTAAGGTAAATACACAAACCTTAAATTGTTCATGTTCTTCTTGGAGTTTAATTTTATCATCCAACACTTTGCGCTACACAAAGGAAATTGATCTTATTAGTTGAATACAATTTATATACAACAGATTTATAAAGAATATGACTCAACATAAGCTGAAGAGAAGATGATAAAGAAAAATTAAATTAGAAAGCAAATGCGAAGCAATTGTTAGACAATATCATTTTCAAGCTACATAAGAATTTAATAGAATTCCATCATTCTTAATATGGAATTCAGCATTAGAGGCACAACTAATAGACGTTGAAATCAACTTCTAAAGCAATGCTGGAAAGCAAACAGATGAAAATTTTCTAATGGTACTGTTGGGCTTAAGAATGTGTAAAAGATGCCTTTGAAGGAAAAGTTTACTCAAGATGCAAGAAAAGTGGCTGATAGGATACCTCTTAACAAGTCCGCTTTTATTTTGTTTTGTTTAATTTTCTTTCGTATTTTACATTTTTAAGTAAAAAAAGTTGTGGGGATTAAAAAACTAAAAAGAGTATACGTTTCAACCTGAGATTTTGGGACAATTTATTCAAAAATTACAACTGGACAAAAGAATAGCCACTTCCCTTTTGTAATCCACGATGACAACCTTTTTAGAAGCACTCAACTTTGCCTACCCAATACTTTTATAAAGGTGTATGTGAAGGGCAACATGCCACTTCGGAAGAGATAAAGCAATAACAATGGTTAAAAATTGCTTTTATTAGACCTCTTCAAAGCAAGACATATGTAAGACCATACAACAATGTCAAACATATCAATTAGCTAAAGGAAACAAACAAAATTCGACATTATACATACTACTGCTTGTGCCTCATTAACCATGATAGGACATAAGTATAGATTTGCCTTGGGGGTGCCCAAATCTATAACAAGTTATGATTCTATTTTTGATAAGTTTTCAAAAATGAGTCATTTCATTCCATGTTCCAAGCACATTGCTAAACTCATCTTTAACCATCGTATAAGATCGCAATGTGAAAACATTTAACATTAAGCATCAATTTTCAAGTTTATTCCAACTTTTTTTATTCGGAATGGAATTGGAACAGTCTTATGATTCAAAAAAAAAAAAGGGAAATCCTTCCCATATCCAAACCAATGGACAAACCAAGGTGGTAAATAAAAGTTTAGGAGACTTGCTAATATGCTTGGTGGGGAATAATGTGAACAATTGGGACTTAACTCTTCCTATGAGAGAATTTGCATAAAGAGTTTATAAATTTGTCAACTACTTAAAGTCCTTTTAGAGTTCAACCAAGGAAGCCTATTGATTTGGTTTCTTTACCACAAATAGCAAGAGTTAGAGTTGCAGTTGAAGGTTTTGCGTAAAACCTTCGTAACACATCAGAGATATTTTTTTATAAGGTTCTACAAAGGATAACAATCAAAAAGTTGACATATAAAGAATATATTAACCAGTATTGTCAATTGGTATAATTCAATAGAAAGGATACGGTGGTAAGGATTCATCCAAAAACATTCCCTAAAGGGAAAATGTAACAAACATCATTCAATGAGTGTTGGACCTTATCTTCAAGAAGATAAGTGCAATAGCTTATGTTTTATAATTACTAAGTGATATGGGAATTAGTCTTATCTTTAATGTTGCAAAGTTAACTTTTTATCATTGACAAGATGGTGCACATTTGCTTATAATTGTGATAATTTCATCCATTCAACATATTAAAGAGAAGATAGAAGATGTTGTTGATGAATAAGTTGTGACCATAAGGGCAGGTAGATATTGACAGTTTCTTATCAAGTGGAAAAGGAGGATCAATTTGTGATGGCACTTTAAATTTAGAATACAAAATTCAAAAGTTGAAGCCAAACTTGTATGATCAATATTTACCACATTCTATGTCCAATATGACTTCAAACAAGCCGAGGGAATTGATGCAAAAAAGCTTAAGAGTTTATAAAAGAAATAAAAGAGGTCAAATCACTCATTTACAACCTTTAATTTGGTAGAGTGAAGAGTGAGAATTGAAGTGACAACAAGGTCAACAAGACTGAAATTTGTTAGTTCCTTATTAGATAAGAAGCAATAAGTTAGATATATATCCTAGCTGTTTAGAACTTAAGCTTATTTTAGAATATAGAATTCCTATTAGAGTGGGATTTAAGTTTAGTTGGGAATCCCTTTAATACTAGAATAAGGATTCCAACAACTTTCCATATATATGTCTATAAACTTGAGTTTTTAATTAAGGAGTGACGCTTTCTATAAGAATGATTCTTAGATTCTAAGAATGGCTCCTAGTTCTCTACCCTCCATTACTTGTTTATCTCACTAAAATTCAAGCTCTTCTAATCTGAATTTTCTGCAACCAAAACCCTAAAACAACCTAGTTGAAATCCCGAACCTGAAATTCCAACACCAAATGAAATCTCTGCTTTCAAATGAATACTTATGTTATCCTTACACACACAAATCAAGGATTGACATCTATTCAACTCCATCAAAATCTATAAAAAGCATCTAAAATCTCCAGTTATGATCATTACTCAGAAATTTTAGATAGGAAATACTACATCAATATATTTTAGTTACTAAACTAGAGGAATTCAGCAAAAGAAAATTCATAATTCTAGCCATATAACATAAGTAGTGAAATACTTTACAAGATATGAACAAAGAAATAACTTATGAACAATTATTTTCGACCTTTTAACACAGGCTGGTAACTGGGCTCATTACTTAAGCAAAGAGGAATTTCGGTCAATTTGAGCAGTGGAATACCTTACAAGATATGAACAAAGAAATGACTTATGACAATTATTTTTTGACCTTTTAACACAGGCTAGTGATTGGGTTCATTACTCAACCAAAGAGGAATTTTGGTCAATTTGGACAAGCCCTATGTTTGCCTTTTATTAAAAATAATAATGACAATATAGAAGAGGTTACCAAAAATAATAACAAGCAGGTAAGAATTTCTCAAAATGTTAACACTCACCTTCTCAGGATCTTGTAACTCTTTAAAGGCTTTATTCAATTTGATAAATGCTTGATGGGCTTGAGGATGAGAGCACTTGTCTGGATGCACTAAAAGAGAAATTTTCCAGTACCTGAGTAGATATAACCAAACAAAAAAAGGTTAGTACATCGCCAAACAACATCAAGAATCATGTAAATGAAGTTAAATCTCTGAACAATTAAGAGAATCAATAACCAGTGAATTTTAATTTTTCTTTTCTCTTTAACAAACCTAATGACTTTTAAGTTAAAACCATGTAATATTCCTTCAATATCGATCAAAATGGCAAAAGAAAGAAGATTATCAAAGGGATTAGCTAGGTTTGATAACTTAATCTATGCCAATCTACTAATAGTAAATCTCACATTGCAAGTTTGTCTGAGTTGATCCACCAACTAAGTTATAATTAATTACATGTTTTCTTAGAAAAATTGTTGACAACCTTACCTTTTCTTTATATTTCCAGCAGACATTTTTTGATTAACTCCAATAACATCGTATGGGGAGTCTTTCTCAACACCCATTATCCTTGTCACCTTATCAAGTAAATGTAAAATGTTTGTCAGTCATGAGTAAATATAAAATGTTTGTCAATCATGAGATTCCCTTAGCAACAACCAACATCTATTTAAAAAAAAAAAAAAAAGAATTCATGGCGAAGGAGATAACTACTGCATATACCAAAGCGACATGTCTTGTTCTAGACAGCAAAAAAATGCCACAAACATGTGCATAAACTCAATAAGTGAGAATGGAAATCAATGGTTAATACAAAAACAAAAAGGTCGAAATTGGCACAACAAATTGGGCATGTAATTAACGGCTTATAGGATATGAAATTATCATTTTTACCAGTTTTCTTAATGAGAGAGAGAGATAACAAAATCAAATTTCACCATAAGATCCTTTAATCATGGGTGGGCCCCACCAAATAGCTCTTACATTTTACCATAGAATTTCCACTATTTAAAAAGATTTTGAAACCAACTTAATGAATTTAAAAAATTACTCTAGTATTCAAGGAAAAGAAACCTTATTAAATGTTCACCAAAATTGAGATAACACAGAACAACCAAGAAAGAAAATATTCGTGAGTTTGTCAGATTAATTGATTTAGTAGCAACATTGTGATGGGGGGAAATAAAATTGTTGGAAATAAGATTATGTTTTAAATGAAGCTACTGGCCATATTAGCATTTTTTTCAATAATATAAACACCAAAAAATGTTATCCAGAAAAGAAAGTGTATATAAAGCATTTCTAACCTAGAATACTGTGGTCTGGAATAATGGTAAACAATAAAAAACAGTACTAGAAGTCAAATGAACAACTTTAGGGAGTAATAACGCCATGTGGAAAGGTAAGTGACAAAGTTAGGAATGTACGAACATGATGGAAAAGAGGAAGATACATTAATCCTTTGACATTCAAATGTTTTTTCAATCTGAATCTACGGATGCAGTGCAGTCTTCAACCCATCAATCAAACATATTAACATAGGAAAAACATGAAAGGAAAACAAAAAGATGTAAATAGGTTTCGCAGCTAGCATTAATTTGGGTTAATGCCTATAGGAAAGATTATCATAATACTAGCCATATGCCAAAACATGTTTGTTGTACTGTCATTAAACTCTCACTCCTTCCAAATCCAACCCTAAAAAGAGGAAAGGTTTTCAATGATTAATTACTAGGGAAGCTTGGATGAACAAGACAATATAGAATAAGCAAGCTGTCTAGCACCAGAATCAACATGAAAATATAGAAGATAGAATAAGCAGCTAAAATATGGCCAAAAAAATTATCAGGAGAAAACCAGACACCTCTTCAAAACGCTCAGCTTCATTGGCAAATTCTGCTTCAGCAATCAAAGCAGGTGGGGCAGGCCCTATAAATAGTTCAGAGTCTTCTTCCACCTCAGCGTCTCTGGAATTTTATGTCAGAAAAATCAAATAGGAAGGTTGTGAATGTGCTCCACATTTACAGAATAAGTATTTAAATAGAATCAGTCTTTTGAATATTTGCTATTCTAATATTATGTGTGACTTAATTTCATATATATACTTCAAAATTACCGGAGTTCAACTTGTGCTTCAGTTAATTTCGCTGCTGCAGCGAGCAGCTCAGCTGATGGCATTTCAGGGCCAATCATCCTGCAACACGTGTAACCAGAACATCATAATTATGATTTTGTCCTCTAGCTATAAAATCATCAATTTAAAAAATAAGAATTTCCATATAATAATCACTCGACTAGTGTTTCAGCTAACTGCACATATAAATTTGCACTTAATAGTCAACAACTGGGTTGCACATGATGCAGGGATAAGGGTGTGCATCTAGTTTTTAACAAATAGGGTAGATTGTGCATGGATAAAATAAGGGCTATAAATAACCTCCTTTTCTAGAAATTTCATTATGTTTTTCTCCAGCAAAACCCCTAGTTATGGTAGGCTTACTAGAAACCCTACCCAAAATAACTAGAAGAACTCCTAAGAATAGTAACATCAAGAAATACTTTATTAAAAGGGAAATCTAACCTAAATAGGAAAAATTTAAGAAGAATAATTAAATAAGAAAGTATATGATAGAACTCTAGTTTTTTAGCACTAGAGTAAGTCTGTATTATTGAATGAAAGAGTACTGTATTGCTATTACAGTGGTGATTCTAAGAAACACCCCCAAAGCCGAATGCTCCTCAAAAAGAACAATCCTCGTTCTACCTACAATAACTTTCTCCCCCCTCCACCTCACCAACCTCTCAGCCTCAAAACCACCTAGTCCGAAACATTCTATTTTGCCAACTCAACCACTAACTAACTAACTCCCCTCTACACCTTCTTTCTTTCTCCTCGAGTATAGTCTCCATATCCTAAGCTTATTCCCTTTTTTGTTATTCTCCCCCTTCCCTAAATTATCCTCACCCATATCAGTCCTAACATTGCTCCCCTCTGTAAGAGCAACCTTGTCCTCAAGGTTGTATTGAGGGAATTGGGCACAAATAACAAATTCATCCTCCCAAGTAGCATTCTCCATAGGCTTGCCTTTCCATTTAATCAGCTATTGGCGCGTTGAATCCCCTGTCTTAGTGATTACCCTGCTAGCTATCACACTTTCTAGTTCTACAACATCCTCCAATTCCACTTCCAAACCTTCAGGCAAAGCAATCTCCACCGAATAGCTCCCCACAGCCTTCTTGAGTTGAGATACATGAAACACCGAATGGACCCTAGAGTTTAGGGGTAGTTGGAGCTTATAGGTGGCTGCCCCATATTTTTCCATAATCTGAAAAGGCCCAAAGTATCTGGCTGCTAACTTTTGATTATACGTCTGGCCACCGACAATTGTTTATGGGGGTAAAGCTTAAGAAAAACCCACTATCCCACCTGAAAAGATGGTGGAGTTACTTTTTCTATCCGCATATTTAATTTGTTCCTGCGCCCTATTCAAATTATATTTAAGTTGATTCAATGCTTCGTCTCTATCCAATAATTCTCTAGCCACAGTCTCCACTTTAGTCTCTCCTTGTAACTACCGTACTAGTGGTGGTGTCTCCTCTCATAAACAACCTCAAATGGAGTTAAACCAATGGACATATGGAAGATGGTATTGTACCACAATTTTGCCCACGAAATCCAATAAGACCAATTCCTAGGTTGTTTGGAAGCGAAGCACCTCAAGTAAGTTTCCAAACACCTATTGAGAACTTCCGTTTGTCCATCAGTTTGTTTCTGGATGATAAGAGGAGCTCATTTTAAGCATAGTACCTTGCATATGAAACAACTCCATCTAGAAAAGACTAATCAACCAAGGGTCAAGGTCACCGATGATGAATTGTGGCACTCCATGTAGGTGTACTTCTTTAACGAACACCTCAACCACAGTTTTTACAATATAAGGGTGCTTTAGTAGGATAAAATGGCCATATTTAGATAAACGATCCACCACAACCAGCACTGCTTCATACCCCTTAGATTTAGGAAGTTCGGTAATAAAATCCATAGAAATGTCTTCCCAAATCTGATTTGGAATAAGCAAGGGTTGTAGCAGACCCCTAGGAGATGTGGCAGCATATTTTTTCCATTGACAAGTATTACAAGACTTGACGAAATCCTAAATGCATTTCTTCATTCCGATCCAATACAGATTGCTCGTGATTCTCCTGTAGGTTCGTAGATAACCTGAATGCCCTCCAATAGGGGAAGAATGAAATTCCTTTAAAAAGAGTGGAATAGACATGGATGTAGCTGAAATCACCACCCGGCCTTCGTACAATTGATGCCATAAAAACCAAGGTCTAAAGTGTGGATCTTGCTGCAGATCTCTTATAATTCCACACAATGTTGGATCTTCCTACACCTGCTGATGGAGGGTTTGGCCATCTGCCCACTGTAGATAAGAGATGATGGTTTTCAGCCCCCTTCATCATACACTCGTGACAGCGCATCAGCCGCCTTATTTTCTAGTCCTGGTTTATAAATGACCTCAAAATGATAACCCAAAAGCTTAGCCATCCAACATTGCTGATTTGTAGTCGTCACCCGCTATTAAAACAAATGTCAAAGACTTTTCTGGTCTGAATATACCACAAATGATCTGCCAAGCAAATAATGACGACAATGATGCACTGTCAATACCAAAACCATTAGCTCCTTCTCATACGCCGATTTAGACAGATTCCCCTCTGAAAATGCCTTACTACAATAGGCTATCAGCCTCCTGTTCTGCATCAACATTGCATCCACTCCCTTTCCAAAAGCATCACATTCAATCTCAAAAGGTTGGGAAAATTTTGGAAGAGCTAATACCAAAGATGTAGTCAACCCCTTTTTTAGGGCCTCAAAGGACTCTAAGGCCACTATATTCCAATGAAACCCCTCTTTCTTTGTCAGATCCGAAAGTGGCTTAACTATTTTGCCATAGTTCATGATGAACTTACGGTAATACCCCGTCAACTCTAGGAATCCCCTCACCCCCTTAACATTTCAAGGAATAGGCAAAGTTAAAACACAGTTAATCTTTACGGGATCAACCGCTACCCCCTCATCGGAAATAACATGACCTAAATAGTCCACCGACTGTCTCCTAAAATTGCACTTCTCTCTATTTACCACAAACTAATTCTTTTTTAAAACCTCCAATACACTTGATAGATATAAAAGATGATTATTCCAATCAACACTATATACCAGAATGCCACAAAAAAAAAACCAAAACAAACCTTCTAAGAAAAGGCCTGAAAATGTCGTTCATTGTAGATTAGAAGGTAGCTGGTGCATTGGTCAATAAAAACAGCATTACTAAAAACTCATAATGGCCATCATGTGTTTGGAAAGCTGTTTTGTGGACGTCTTCATTCTTGACCCTAATTTGGTGATACCCATATTTGAGATCTAACTTAGAGAAGAAACAAGCACTGTGCAACTCAGGGACGGACGCACATTGGGAGCAAGGCACTTGCCCCCACTGCCTCCAAAAAATTTTATACAAAAATATTTTTATTTTAAATTTTGATCTCATAAAAAATTAAATATTTTCCCCTATTAAATATTTTGCCCCCGCTTAAATATTTTTGCACCATTAAATATTTTACCCCACTTTAAAAATTTCTAGATCCGTCCTTGGTGCAACTAATCTAAAAGTTCATCCACCACCGGAATAGGATATTTGTCTGGTATTTTAGCCTTATTTAAGGCTCTATAATCCACACACATTCGTCATGAAGCATGTTTCTTCTTGACCAAAATTACGGGACTAGAATAAGCACTTGAACTAGGTCGTATGATGCCTAATTGTAACATTTGCTAAACTTGTTTCTTGATCTCATCTTTATGATGGTGTGGGTATCTATAGGGTCTCACACTAATTGGACCTTGTCCTTGTTGTAAAGAAATAGAATGAGAATGATTCCTTTGGGGGGTAATCCTTGAATCTCTTGGAATACCTCT
>JANJEY010000003.1:55354013-55377890 GCA_024703695.1 Erythroxylum cataractarum | reverse complement strand
TATTTTCTAAGATGGGTCGCCTTAAATGAAGATGATGAAACAACTAAATTAGTATATATGTAGAGTTCCCTATGTCCATAGCATGTTTGTCTTGATTTTTGATTTTCTAACAATAGTCATAAAGCAAGCTCTTCACCCTCTCAATCTCAATATTAGATTTACTTCTATAAATGTCACTAAAATAGAACTCAATGCAATCTATCTTATTTCTTCGTTCCAAAACAAAAGCAATGGCTAGTATTCCATTCACATGAAACTAATATTCATCGTACTTTTCGACCATATTTAGTACTTTCTACCATATTTAGAGCCATAGCTCTAACAATATCACAATAGGATGATACCCACTTAAATAACTTCAACTTTGTTTCACAAACATGTCGAAAGAACAAGTTCGCAGTATGGTATTTTCTACCAGAAAAAAGCTTTATTATCTTGTAAAATACTCTCAATTTTTCATAAATAATGCTTACCAACTTCCAATCTTCGTCACTAGGCAAAGTAAACTTAAGTCGATTATTCAAACATTCCAACCTTTTGAAAATACCTTCATATGGCAAAGCCGTCTCAAGCATCAAATAAATAGAATTCCACCTTGTCTTACAATCAAGAATTAACTTTTTAGAAGATGAAGCGTTCAAAAACTTGGCTGCATCCTCAAACTTCTTTATCCTTTTAGGAGTTGATACCCAAAATAAAATACAATCACGAATTATTTCTAACCCTTCACCTATGAAATCCAAACCATCTTTGACAGTCAAGTTTAATATATGAGTGCTACATTGCATAAACAAGAATTGTCCATTTAATATAAGAGAATTGGCATCAAGCTTCTCATGTAAAAGGTTCATCATTGCATCATTTGTTTTACAATTATCCACAACCGTAAAAGAAATCTTGATTTCTAGGCTAAACTTATACAAACACTCCTTTAAAAATTTCAATAGAGTCTCCATTGTATGCTGGCATGGCACCAGTATAAACTTATAAAATAAAATGATAAAAAATTATTATAACTTAAATATAGAACACAAAATGGTTCTCTAAGTAATTAATATTTAGCATGTATAAAGGAACTAATTACTAAACATGCAAATTAATATATCTATATATGGTAATCAAGATAAAGATTAAGCAAAGTATATACATATAGAATCTTAAGAAAACTTGATATTGTGAATAAGGAAGGAAATATGTTAAATTTAAGAAAATTAATTACCTTAGAATTCGATTTCTTATAACCCAATCTCCATCAATGAAGTGTCTAGTCACAATCATGTATCCTTTCTTTTGGTTGGAAGCTGTCCACATGTTTGTAGTGATAGCAATCCTAGACTCATGATCCTCCAACATGTTTTTCAAGTTTGATTTTTCACTTAGAAACATTTTTAGGATATCATTTCTCAATGTATTACGAGATATCATCTTGAATTCATTGTTTAAACACGCAACAAACCTTCTGAAACTAATGTGATAAACCACAGACAAAGGATACTTATGCATTACAATCATATTTACTAACTTTCTATGAGAATTCCTAGCTAAATTTGTAGCTTTGCAATGTTTTTTTTTCTTCCCATCAGACTTCATCCCACTCCCAATTAATAATGTTTTCTGGCCTCCAACAAATCTTAAATGTTTTTTTAGACAATACTTAATCAAATACTCACACAGATGCGAAGTCTTATTTGTTACCTTAGTAGAAAGCTTCCCTTTACAATGCTTACACTCAGCCTTATAAACACCTTTCTCTGTTATCAAAGTAAACTCTAACCACACAAGAGAAGTACGTTTCTTGCTTTTAGTTGCACCATGATCACCAGAGTCCATAGTTGTAAGCTCCTCTTCGTCATGAGGTGGACTAGAGAATTTCTTTCTTGTATGATTCTCAACTCCTTTATTAATGATCTCTTAATGATTCTCAGAAATTATCTCTTTTAACTTATAAGTGCAGAGAAATCAACCTAAAAAAATTAACTTAGTAAATAATTAGTTATCCAGGGCCAACTTTTACAAATAAAAGTCAAATAAAATAAAGCCTTTATTTCATTTTTCACCTCATCCCTTAAATTTTATAAAATTAATATATTTTTGACTGATTGCCATTATTCTCTAATAAACAATCTTAATTTTTCAATTAGGAATAGGATAGTAAACTAGCATTGAAAATCTATCACATTATATGATGTTCCCAATACCACAAAATGTGTAGAACGACAATTCCAGTGACAAGCATGCAAAACATTGATCTTTATTTATATGACTACATTATAAATGCAAAGTCACTAAAGATCATCATGCTATGGTAAGTGGACATTTTAGAATTATTTTCCTAATAATGAGATAAGTAGGTTAGAGCGAGAAATTAACAACGAGATCCTAGGTTGTCAACTACAATAAATGAATTAAATTGTTATTCTATTCAAGGTTTTATTATTATTAACTTTGATATCTTCTTAAAATTATTAAAATGATCAATTAAAATGATCAACCAACTCTAGCTGAATGTTTAAAATTAGATATGAAAATCCAAAATCCAAAAATGTCTCTTTATTATACGACTAAAACATATAATTCGATATTAAATCCCCTAACTAGTTGTTCTTATATGTACTATTGAAGAAAAAAGAAAATTATAATTAGATAATCAATTATAACTAGAACATATTTACTGAAGAATAAATTCTTTGATTTGTTATTCCATCTATGAAAAAAAAACAAACAAAAATGAACACTTTTTAACGATTTGATCCACCAAATTTAATAAATTGGCAATTAATCCTATGCACTACAGCATGACTTCGAAATTAATTAGTTGAGAGAATGAGACTTTTGAGAGAATGTAAAATGGTATTTTGAAAAAACATTCATACCAAGTACTAAAAGTTTGCAAATCTAGGCTTTACAAAGTGGCCAGTAAACATTAGAGAAGCTTGAGATGTGGTTGGTGCTGGTGACCGAAAACCACCACAATGAGTAAGAGGTTGGTGGCTGCTAGTGAAAAGTGAACTGAAGAATCATGACTTATAGTATCTCCTTGAGGAGTCACTCAGGGAATTATTGTCTAATTTTGTTTTGATCATTGATGAGTTCATCTATTGGTTAAAAAAATTGACATAAGATTGGATATATAAAACATTGAAGGTG
The DNA here is from genome assembly GCA_024703695.1 of Erythroxylum cataractarum. Classification (NCBI taxonomy): domain Eukaryota; kingdom Viridiplantae; phylum Streptophyta; class Magnoliopsida; order Malpighiales; family Erythroxylaceae; genus Erythroxylum; species Erythroxylum cataractarum. Next base: position 55,374,743 of record JANJEY010000003.1, on the reverse strand, counting down.
TAAGGGAAAACATCACCATTTGAAGGAATCAATTAAGATAATCTATTTAAGAACTCAAAGGTCATTAATGGAATGACTAAAACGAAGGGACTCCTTTTACCTAGAAAAAGGTGAGGACTAAGAAGTAAAGTAGGAATTTTAAAATTGTTTCTCCTAAAAAATAGTAATATTTTATTATATTTAATCATAAGTATTCAAAAAAAAGAAAAATAGAGTTAATAAAAAATAGATCGGATGTGAGTATCCATCAGTTCGGTTTATCACTAGACTCGTATCTACATCCATCTTTTAGTATCCGTTTAAAATCTATTTTTTAATCTCCATGTCTATTTTTTGAGTCGGAAGGTGCAGATATTAATCGATTTGAATATCCACTGTCATCTCTAAACATGTTGAGTATGGTTTTTTGAGATAGCTAAGATATTGTCATAGTTATTTGTGGAGTGTGATTTGGATGTCATAAAGACAACTTGAATGTATATGAATTTGTATGTGGATTGATATCATGGATTCATTGCTCTGTGTGTATATAATTTGTAATATGACATTTTTTTCATTCTAAGATGTGATTGAGATCCTTGAGACGGGGTATTATGGTTGTGTGATTATATGTGGGTGATAGTTGATTGAGACCTATTAATCAACATTACATTGGTGTAGATACGAGTCCATTAATCGAGGCGTATTAATGGGTACTTGATTGGGGCAAGCACCAATCCTTTAGCTAGGGCATACCAACCAATTTTTGGTTAAAGCGGATGCCAGTTTGTAGGGGTGAGCATTATTCGGGCTGGTCCGATTACCCAGCCCAGTCTAAATTAATTCGGGCAAGCAAATGCTAAATTTTGGGTAATTCGGGCCGGTTCAGATATTACCCAAATTATTTTCAAGTTGGGACGGGTAACTCCGAAAAAATTCAAGCCGGCCTGATTACCCGAATTAGGTTTAAAAGAACTATAAAATAGGATAATTAAAATAATTCGGGTAAATCGGGTCGAGATAATTCTGGTAAATCGGGCCGGGTAAATAGGTAATTTAGGTAAATCGGGCCGGACAAGTTCGGGTAATTGAAAGTTCGGGTCCCGGCCAGCTAAGGGAAAAAAATTCTGATAATTCGGGTCAGACCTGAACAGTGAAAATTGGGCCCGAATTACCCGAATGCTCACTCCTACCAGTTGGTTCAATGGATGATTTCTAATATATATCCTTGAAGTTACTTTATTGGACTTTATGATTGTGATAGGTTATTTCTTTTTTAAAAAATTAACTGGAGAACTTAGCCCACATACGATGAGGACAAGAAGAAGTGTGCTATATGCCAATACTGATCTATAATCTGACTAAATTTTTTAGTTAAATTATGCTACACCTCTTTAACGATTGGAACACTTAAAACTACTCCATTTTCTTCTTAATTATATTGATGATTTCTTTAAGAGTGACATCAGAATATGATATAATAAAATTCGATCCACATTGTTATAATTAAGGATGACAATAAGTTGGGCTAGGTTGGAAGTAGTAGGCCTAAGCTTGAGCCTGATTTGACTCGTCATGTTTTCAACAGATTGGGTGAAAGTTAATTATGATGAAGCAGTGAAGCAAGGATCCACAACGGTATCCACTTGAGGTTTGATTAGAGATTGGCATGAGAATCGGCACGGGGGATTCCAGCAGAACTCGAAAGGGGCTCGCCATTATCTACAGAGCTTTTGGGTGTGCTCTCATGACTCACGCTGGCCTGAGACCTAGGTTATCACCAAGTTGTGGTCGAAGTGGACTCACTTGAGGTAATTAATATTCTATCTGATCCACCCATCGTACTGACTGAGGTTTCTTTTTTGGTGACAGGAATCCAAGAGCTCTTGTACCAGGATTGGGCGGTTTAGCTTCGGCATGTTTTTCGGGAAGGGAACTAGTGCGCAAATAGCCTCGCTCATCTCATTGACATTTTACGTCCGAGCCTTCACATGCTTCAGGAGCCTCCTTTTGGAGTCCGGGAGCTTCTTCGCAGAGATGCGCAAGGAGTGGTGTATCCCAGAGCGTTGAATTAGTTTGTAATCTTTATTGTAAACAAAAAAAAGAGCCAAAATAACGTTATTTTATATATAAAGATCAGACATTAGGCTTGGGCACTCCGAGCTCTGCCCGAAGCTTGATCTACTAAGATCTAACCCATTAACTTCAAATTCAAAAGGTGGAACGCCCACCCTAGGCGCCCCCACACTCCGGCCCGACATTGTGTGAAGGAGATTAATCACGTTTTGATCCCAGCCAGCTTCTCGGAAAGGCGGCCCAGTGCTTGGTGCGCACAAGGAGTCATCACATTGGATGAACTCCCACACTGCCGCTGCCGAGACTCGAACCCACGACCTCAAACTCAATTTTCCTTTCCAATGATCAACTGGATTACCCGTGCGGGCTCTAACCCATTAACTTTTAATTATGACAAGGTGGTTCGGGACTAGTTGCCATCTTAGTTATAATATAAATTTTGTCTTACATTAAAAAGGAACATAAAAATATAGTGAATTATATAAAAAGAAATAAATTATAATTTATTATATTAGAGCCTTTAATTTGGATATAATGTCTGATTGATTCAAGTTAAAGGAACGGTGATCCATGACATAAGTTAAATAACTTCTCATTAATTATAAGTTGGGAAAACTAATGTAATGTAGCTGGACTCATTTTTGAGATGGAGGTGATAATTTACAAACATAATTGTTCTATATCAAAAAGATCCTTTTCATTATTTATGAACTCATTAAAATTTCCTCCAACATTTCTCCAAATCAAGTTAAAACCTTAGTACGATGGTAGAGCTCATTACAAATTAGCCTTAGCATGAGTGAGATACTGGAACTCGTAAAAATTGATCCTTTGTAATTAGAAAATTATAAATTCGAACTAGGAAAATAACTTTTTTTATAAAAATATAAGAATGAAAGTTGCATATATCAATGACTCAACGGCTATGGTTACAAAAATTCTGTATCTCTTTACTGAGGAGCACTCTTTGTGTTCATTCAACGTAGATTTTCCAAATCGATATCTTGACTACATTCTTCAGTTCAACAAAAATTTGTAAGTTGCAAATTATCATAAAGTGATATACTTATATACATATATTATTTATCTTTTGCATATACGCATGGATTGGATATTAAGAAAGAATCATTCCAATCCAAGAAGGAATCATACTCTTATAACCATGGTAACTTGAATCTCTCTACCTTCATTTTGTTTGTTGTCTGGTGATTTGATGGAGTCACCAACCCTTTTCGATGTATCAATAATAATTTAAAAAATCTAATCAAAATTGGATGAAACATTAGAAAAGTCAAATTTAACTTATTTCGTAAACAACGTTCGTTACTTTACGAAAAAGCTAGAAGAAGGTTGGTGTCCAATTTTTTTTGATGTATCACCCATCGGATATTACAGTATCCTGGCAGAGGATAGATCGAGAATCTATTTTCCTAAACTCATTTTGTAATCGGTGTACTCTTATTTTCTCTTAAAAAAAAAGCTAGAAGAAGGTCAGGACAACATTTCCTTTGTAATTTTTACAAACAATTATTTTGTTATTTAAACATGTGATTTTATACAACATTTCCTTTGTAATTTTTACAAACAGCTATTTTGTTATTTAAACATGTGATTTTATAATCACAAACATCGCTCAAAGGCTCTCCTTTAAATAATAGGAATTAGAATGACTTATTTATAATATCAACATATATGTATATATATATATTGCTCACAAGTTAAGGTTTGTATAACAGTCTACCATGAAACACAAGTGGCATATCATTGTCACTTGAAAAGTATGTGTATAGTGAAATTCCACTCCAACTACTATAGAGAGATGACATAGCAAGTGAAGCACCTAAATTATATATAAAAAAAAGGGGTCAAGTGTCAAAGTTTAGGTGGTGGTCTTACCCATACGGTGGTTGGGCAATCCATCTTTATTTATTCTCGTCGTAGCCACTGTAATGGCCAGTTTCCTTACCTTTTTCTTATCCCTCTCTCTCCACTCCACCCGCTTCTTCTTCCTCAACTTACGTACGTTTTGTTTATTGGAGGATCAAAGAAAATGGGTTCAACAGGCGAAACCCAGATGACACCTACCATAGTGTCCGACGAAGAAGCAAACCTCTTTGCCATGCAACTAGCTAGTGCCTCCGTCTTGCCTATGATCCTCAAAGCCGCTCTTGAGCTGGACCTTCTCGAAATCATGGCAAAGGCTGGTCCTGGTGCGTTCTTGTCTCCATCAGAGATTGCCTCTCAGCTCCCAACCAACAACCCCGAGGCTCCGGTCATGTTAGATCGTATGTTGAGGCTTCTGGCTAGCTACTCTGTTCTCACTTACTCACTCAAAACACTCCCTGATGGCAAAGTTGAGAGGCTTTACGGTCTTGGACCTGTTAGTAAATTCTTGACCAAGAATGAGGAGGGTGTCTCTATTGCCCCTCTCTGCCTCATGAACCAGGATAAGGTTCTTATGGAAAGCTGGTAATTTCAGACCATTACATCTTTTCTCCTTTTATTCCTTTCCCGAAGTATCTTATATTCGTATCTTGTGTGACTCCATACCTAAAAGCAAGTGTTAATCAACCCAGTCTTCCTTATCTTCTTTTTTTCTGTTGTTAGTCATTCTGAAAAAATAATTTGCTTCATGTTTATGTCTTTTCAATTCAAAACTGGTATCGCAAAAAGAATCACCTGAGTTGCTATTGGAATTTCGCAGAATTTGGTGAAACTAGTTAAGATTTCACTACTTTTTGTATTTCTTAATTAGTCTATTAATCAGTCAATTAAGCTGATTAATTCTCGATATAGAGTGGAATACAACCAGGAAATCTCAACCTAATGCCTTGTTGGGACCACTTAGTTCAGCTACTGAGTCCCACCACTTCACCTACCGCTGGATTGACTTTGTTTGATTTATTTCCGCATGTTTTTTTTTTTAACTAGAAATGCTTATCTTATTGAATGTATCCTGAGACGAAGAAAAAGTATAGACCTGAAGTTGGAAGCGTTGCCTTTCGGGGCTACATCTAGTTATAACATCTCAAGTTGGTTTAATTTGGGATTTTAACATCTCGTGAGTACGAAATTTCTTGATTAATGATCTTTTTAATTTATCCAAATTTTCTCTGTTTGTTTAGTTTGTTCTGTAAGATGCAACGATTTCTCGTTATTTGCTAAGTAAAATAGATAGGTGTTTTCACATGGTAGGTCTTGTAGCAGCAATGACATGTCTGGTTTATTTTATCTATTGACCAGATTAAGAAACTATTCAGAGAAGAAATTTAAGTACGTTCTGCGCAATTAAGTAATTGTTGGATTGTGAGCATCATGTTGAATGCTCCAATCAATTAAAGTTAGTAGACATATATAATTGTCAAAGTGAGACATAAAATGGAAGTGAACCTCTGGCAGAAACAAATTCAAATATGCTTTGCTTTCACTGTCATTAAGATTTTGAAGGTCTACCTTTCCTATTCTTTGTTTATTATGGATCGCATGTATGTTTGGAAAAGAAAAAGATTAGGCTGATGTGCACCTTGGTGTAGGTATTACTTGAAAGACTCGGTTCTAGAAGGAGGAATTCCATTTAACAAGGCCCATGGCATGACTTCATTCGAATACCATGGGAAAGATCTTAGATTCAACAAGGTATTCAACAGAGGTATGGCCGACCATTCTACCATTACCATGAAGAAACTTCTTGAGTCCTACAAGGGTTTTGAAGGCCTCACTTCGGTTGTTGATGTTGGTGGTGGGACTGGTGCTGTTCTTGGAATGATTGTCTCCAAATACCCCTCTATTAAAGGCATTAATTTTGATCTTCCTCATGTCATCGAGGATGCCCCATCTCTGCCTGGTATTACCTGTACTTCAATTTAATCACACTAAACATTGTGGTATATGCATATATAATATAATGTTATGGAGAACTGAAATTGATAAGAGATGGATTCTGGATTGCAGGTGTGAAGCATGTTGGTGGAGACATGTTTGTTAGTGTTCCAAAAGGGGATGCCATTTTCATGAAGGTGAGTTTTCTAATTAACCATTCTCAAGAACCACTTGATAACATGATACGAGGCCTGGTGATTTTTTAATTCAACAATTTCTGAATTGATGATGCACGTCGCAGTGGATATGCCATGATTGGAGCGATGAGCACTGCTTGAAATTTCTGAAGAATTGCTATGATGCACTTCCAGAGAATGGGAAGGTGATAGTAGCAGAATGCATTCTTCCAGTGGCACCAGACACGAGCCTTGCGACGAAGGGAGTGGTTCACATCGACGTTATAATGTTGGCGCATAACCCAGGTGGTAAAGAGAGAACAGAGAAGGAATTCCAGGACTTGGCAAAGGGTGCAGGGTTCCAAGGTTTCAGAGTCATGTGCTCAGCTTTCAACACTTACGTCATGGAATTCCTCAAGAACCCCTAATCCGCTTATTTTGCTTTTGGCTTTCTATAATGCAATATTTGTTGTGCTTCTTCAAGCTGCCTTGTGGTGATTTGATATATCAATAAGATGTGATTTTGCTGCCATTTTTCCCCTCCTCCCAAGTTGCATATATTATTCTTGATGAAGGTGAGTAAGGAGACTTTTCTATATGCTATGAATGACTCTTTACTTAATGACCTTGTTTATCTTTCTTCAACGCTTTCTATCACTAATCTGTCTTCTAATGCCAAACAAACTCTTTTAAATAAAATATAAAATGTAGTAGAATTTACTCATCTCCAGGAAGAAAGTTGTATCCATGATACTTCTCTTCCTTTGTTAAGTCCATATAGTATACATTCTTATAATCGTTTTTAGACTAGAAGCATTTGTACTATCCTTATTACAAATCGTCCAAAGATAAAGAAAACTATCCAAAGTTCTCGTTCAGAACATTTTGGTTTAAAGACAACAATAACATGACAGTATGTCAAATTGGAGATTCCAAAAGAACTCATCTCTCTTTGGAGAGACCAAAATCATACACATCCTTATGTTGGAGCTATCAAACTTGTTCTCTCTTCATGGAATAAAAGGAATTTCTTGACACTGCTTACACAATTTATCAATATGCATTGATTGATACTCTGTTGACAACTCTCAACAATAGAAGTGTTATTCTCATCATAGTCCTTGATTTCAACATCAGGTTGGACAATCTCACCTTATCTGAGAGACTTCAAATCTAAATCCAAATCCAAATTACTAGAGCAGAGCAAAATCTTACAATAATTATGACCATTTTGCACCAACCAATAATACATCGTCTATAGAATCGTATTGTAGATCTCAACTTCCCAAATTCAACTTTTGATGCTCTATACATAGTAGCAGATCAAGCTCATGATCAAACTACTATTACTTAACATATTCTCAGGACATTAAGAGAAGAATATGTTAAATCCTTCTACACTAGGCCCAATGAAGAAGATCCTGGATCCTCTGGTACTTTTGGCACCATTTAATGCTTCAACTGATGTTATCACACAAAGAAGGTAAGAGTGGACCTCCTATCCATTAAGAGAAATATGACAGTCAATCTGTGTACATCAACCATAATCAAGGACACTTTATATGGGAGTGGATCCATCCATGTGTGAGCCAAATTGTGAAATATGTCTAATACTAAATTATGATGAAAAAAACAATGATGATGAGGCCTATGCTCAAAATAGGCAAGTAAAACTCTGAAGCAAAGGAAGACAATAACCTAGAGAGATTCATCACTGTTAACCTTCCCAAGAACTCCATCCTAGACATGATAATCACAGTCTAGATTCAAAACCATGGGTTGGGCTTAAAAACCCATGACCTAGACCTGAGACTTTTCATAAGCTACTCAAAGCTATTGGATAAGGAACATTTGTTACTTGAAGAACCAATTCTCAACAAACCTAAACTTGTTGTTTCTTCCATTTCTATTGTTACTCTTGCACCTATTTCATGTATGATGATTAGGCCATATGAGGATGAATTTCCTCCCATTGAAAGATGCACACATGATACAAATAGGGTTATTTCTAACCCTTACATTCATGCTACTGATGAAGTACTCAACTAGCATACTGATAATATTATGGCCCAAAATAAAGTTCTTTACTGAATTGATACTAATCTTAATGGTATTAACCAAAAAACACAAGCTGCTAAAAAATGGGTAGAAACTATGTCTTCTCATATCCAAAAACTATATACATGTTTGAAAGATCAAATGGTTCAACTTGATGCTAATCTTTGAAGATACATTGAAACACAATATTTTTGGACCTAAAAGAACTTCTAAAAGTCAAAGAAGTACTTCAAAAAATGGAGATAGACATATAGATAGAACAGTCTAAGACTGTTTTTGGAGCTTATCTTACAGCCTTTTCAGTTATCCAACCCACCTATTTAACTTTAACCAATCCTAAAACTGTCGATTATGAAAAAGATGTTTAAAATGAACTATCTTTTAATTAGACAACATGCTCATCCTACCACTAAATTAAATCTATCAGACCTAGGAAGCCCAAAACTAAAAAAAAATATGGTCCATTACCTTCATACACCAATCCTATTGATCCATGGACAAAATCTTTATAAATTAAAACTCCACCTTCTTCACCACCTAAAACCCAACCTGTTTGATCCATTAAAAAGATAAAGCTCTTCAACAAAAGTTCAATGTAACTCTTAAACCAGTATCTATCTCAAATGAACATTAAAGTCAATCATCTGTATCTGAAGATTCATAGACTTTTGAACAATTTGCTTATTTAATTGAATTAGCTTAGATCATGATGAATATGCCCAATACATCTCAAACAATTAAGGATGAACTAGAAACCATTGAAGTTGAATATATAAGGATTGAACCAATTAGACCTTCACCAGCACCAATACAAGTACTATTAATTATACCTACTTTAGGACCTTGGTTTACTTTTGATGATCTACCACCTGCAAAATGGAGAGATCGTCTTCATGAATTTGGTACTTGAATTGATTTATAGATGAATCGACCAGATAATCCTTTACGAGATATCTTATCTGAGTTTACCTCTTGTTTTATTAGTAATTTACAATAATGGTGGCAAAGTCTAGATGATTATCACATATTTCAATATATTCAAGTAGCATTTGTAGGAATTCTTCTTGAAGTTATACATAAAAAATTTATTGGAGATTTTTAGCTCATTGATAAGCAAATTAGGTAAGAATATTTTAAAATGAAGTGTTGTTCATTAGATAGAAGATATTTACAGAAGCGTTTCCAACGTATGACAGAAAGATATTATCTGCTTAATGGTTTTAATGACATCAATCTCTGTTATACATTCATCTCATCTCTTTCAGAAGAATTACAACCTGAAATTCAAAAGACGTTACAGCTCTACGAAGAGATATAAGAGAAATATCTCTTGGTGAGATTTATCAACTCGTTTTAGCTTTTCTTAATAAACTTTGTGGTCAATAAGATTTTTTAAGAACATGATTAAAGGTGATCATGTATTAAAAAAAAGCTGCTTGCAAGAAGCCTTATCTCAAGATCAAATGCAAGGAGAAAAAAGACTGTGAATGTCATCCCAAAAAGAGATATCATCACAAGTAATTATCTTATAGGAAATCTTAACGATCACACATTTCTAATAGAGGTTATCATGGAACTTTTAAAAGAAATAAAAGGTGTATTTTTTTGTTTCTTTATGAAAAAAAAAGAACAAATCGTTGTTTTATTTGTGACAAGCTAGGACATTATGCTAAAAAATGTCCTAACAAGACAAAAAAGGATTTGAAAATGTTGGAATCTAATGAGGCTATCATGCCTATTCATGACAATGGTAATATTGAAGACATCATTGACGAACAATTCAGTGAAGTAAGGAAACAAAATTTGTTGTTTTGATTGACTCTTCTGATGTTGTGTTTGAATCCTCTGATGACCTAATCTATAAAGATAAGGATACTGAACATAATAAACTATACATGTTACAACAAACATGTTTTAAGGTAGACTCAAAGCCTATTACTGTTCCTCGTCCTTACGTTCATATCTAGTTGTTATAACAAGATAAATATGATAAGTCAATCAAGGTTATTAGATATATGGATATTGGATCTTGTTAAAGTGTTATGAAGCTCATCATCTTACCTCTTGAAGCCTAAATATCATATGATAAATATTTTACTAATACTGATGGCAACTCCTTTAAGATTGGCTTATCAGCAACAGAAAAATAAGGATAAGGATTTTTCCTGATTGTATGGTGTGGACTAAAGTCATTGGTATTCATCTACTGACCTAGATATCTTAACCAGTATGAATGTTTACCATAAGGCATCCCCTCTACAATTTTACTGATTGGTATCAAATTCTCAACCAATTTCAGTGCTTACATATATATTCATAATATGTTTGAACTTACTCAAATACCTTCTCAATATAAAGAATTGAGAGAATAATTTTTGGAACATTGTCCTTAGAACTATGTACAGTTCCCACAACTCCATCCTTTTTGGAAGAATCCACAGTTCTTTACCCTTTGAAAATAATGAAGATATTAATCTTATCAACATCTTTTCAAAGACTGACTTTAAAGTATGTTTTTGGCAATTGAGAATAGATTCACAAGAAAGATACAAGACAACCTTTTACATTCCTAATGCTCAATATAAATGGATTGTCATGTTATTTAAACTTAAATTTGCTCCATCACTATTCCAAAGAGCTATGATGAAGATTTATGAGCTGATTCTTTCTAGTAAGTTGATCTACATTGATGACATTTTATTATATTCCAAGACCCATAAAGATCATAAGGTACTACTTAGATCATTTTTGGATCTTACAGAGCAATATGAGATTGTGCTTTCAACTAAAAAAGGTCATATTGGAACAATCCAAATAAAATTTTGGGTATGAAATTTTATGATAGATTTCATCAGCCCGACCCATATATAACTAATGAATTACTACATTTTCTTGATGAAAACTAAACATAACGCAAATATAACAATTTCTTAAATTTAATTACTTCAGAGTTTTCATCCCACAAGTTGCTAATTATACAAGTTCCTTATCCAAATTGTTAAGAACGAATCCACTACCATAGACTAAAGATCTAACCAAGTTTGTCCAATACTGAAAGTAAGTCAGTTAGCATCCACCTCCTTTAAAGATTCTTGAAAATAGTCAATGCATCCTTCATATAGATGCTAGTGACCATTATTAGGATATCATCTTGATTGAAGAGATTGATGGGACACGATATTATTGTGGTCATGCTAGTGGCCAGTTCAAAGAATCAGAAAAGCATTATATAACCATCTACAAGGAGATCTTGGTGGTAAAAAAGGACATTGAAAATTTCAATTTTTAACTCAACCTTTATCACTTTATGATTGAAAAAGACAATACATCTTTTCCAAAGATTATTTAGCCCAACAAGAAAATATTGACTAACAACTAATTAATTCATTGGAAAGATTGATTCTCTCTCTATAAATTTATAGTTTGCCATGAAAAAGTTCATCACAATGTCTTGTTGATTTTCTCTCTAGACCTAGAAAATCATTTCAATTTCTCTTTCCCATCCTAGGAAAACCAATTCTTTACTCCTTCTAATTATGGATTTTTACCTTTAGCAAGAAATCATTCCCCTGATTACTATAAATCCTCAACAAACACTAGATGAAATTGTTGTTTTCCTCCATATAAGCATTTTCTATCACCTTCACCTTGTTCTCACCACCCTGAATATTCCTCCTCATCCACACCATTTTGACATATTAACATGCTATTGTGCCACCATTTCTATTATTCTCTTTCTAAATCCACTATATGGCTCTAAGTTTTATCTGCCTTCTATACCTATACCATTGCTCTATCTTCACTACATATGCACCATCACCTAACCAATCTTGTCAATGCCATTTCTTTATTACATGCATTCTTGGAGTGGTTCTAACCCTTGGAAAATGACATATCCAATTAGGAAAAATACTCAACAGATACCAATTATGGAGTATTCCCTTGGCTGAATAGAAAGCTCATTCAATCTTCATTGTCCTCTGTCCTTATAGCCTAACTAAAAATGGTTATATTTGTACCATTAATCATTTTCAAATTTGGAGGACCTCCATTGACTAGCCAAGAAGTCAAAAAAACTTAATGGGTGATCTTTATCACTTTCTAGATCAACTTAATTAGCATTTCAAATACAATAAGCTTACTACTTGCACATCTTTGGGTCCATACATTAGAGATTTTTCCCTACTAGAGTCCATTTTACCAATTTTACCAATTGTTGGATATTGGTCTTTTGTTGACTAAGTTGCTCACATGAGTTTTAGTATCATGGCCAGAGAACTACCATACCCACCAAGTTTTGAGCCCAAGAAGAATTTTGAAATTGGAGAAAGCTCAAATGCTTATAATCCTGAAGAAGAGCCCAAACTTCTTGACTATTTTCAAGATGTTCAAGATCTCTGCCCTCCAGTTTAGACTGCTACATGAATAGCCCATTTCATTAAGAACTGAAAAAAGTGGATGTTGATATATTGTCAGTTTCTAACGATGACAATTGACCTCGATCTTCCTCTGCACCACCTTGTTGAAAGATTCTATCTTATCTCTTAGGAATATTATTGGGACCGAATGTTTCCTTATAATTTTTACTTTTACTATGCACTTTTGTTTTTAGTTTACATTATTGTATTATATGGGACTGTTTGTATCTTTATTTAAAAGTTATTTGTCTTGTTCTCTCTTGCCTAGTCTATAAAAGTAAGATTTTTCTTCTTTTTTAGATACACCTAGTTTTATTAATAATATGAAGAGTGTTTTCTATCTTATGACTTTCTTATAAGTTTTTCTCTCTCTTGAAAGCTTGATTTATTGAATAATGTAAACAACAACCATATAGAAAGACAATTATGCTTTACACTTGTCTCTTCATGAAGATTCTATGTATCAGAATGTATTAGACTATAAAATCCTATTTGAGATCTAAGTTAAAAGAGGAAAAGTCGGTCAATTTAGATTTCTAAAAGATATGCTTCGAGAATTGTCGCCCTAAATGAAAAGGACTTGTGTCTCAGGTAACATATCTGAAATTTAAATTATAGTCAATTTTTTTTAATCTTTGCCCTCTTTTGGAAATCTATTATATAAATCACTTGACTGATATATAGGCTGAAAACTCACGACACAACTCTCTTGAGACTTATTAGTGAAATATTTAATTAGCTTAAGAGTCGTAACGAGAAGAGTCTTTCTTGATTCATATGGTATAACAATGTCATATACTTTAAATTTCTGTTAACCCATCTGCTCTCTGACCCAGGGTGGCCTGAAGATCAACATTTGGTATCGACTGTATGAATTTTAATGATGTCCAAATATAAACACCATATGTAAGTGAAGAACACAATTTAGCACTACCCACACTATGTTAGTGCAGTAGGTCAAATTCATACTAACAAATTCATACAAATTTAAGGAGTTGTACTGCAATTATATCTAAAGATAATCTCCAAGTTATTAACTTTTTTTTTTTATGGTATCATATATATACAAATTAATATCAGAGATGGCCATGGGCTAATTCATAGATGAGTCTCATTAATTCTTTTAAATAAAAAATTTAAAATTAAAAGTATAAAACAACTTTTTTTTTTAGTTCGAATTTGAATTGCCCAGAATCAGGTCTATTCGAAACCTAACTCTTTTTTACTTAAAAAAATTAGGTCTCAAACTAATTCAGGCCTGATTTGTCTAATAAATTGACCTATTAAAAATACCTAAATTTAGACCTCCGACTCAACCCATTGTTATGATGTTATCTCTAATTAATATAGCGTCGTGAATTTCCTATTAGTCTTGGTTATCATGTTGGCTCAATTAATAAGTGAGACATGACAAATGAGCTTTACGCTAAAATGTGGCAACATTTGTCCGCAATTTAAGAATGTAACTCACGTGTAATTTAGTTAGCTATAAAAGCATGGAGTAACAAAACAGCATACGATGCGCATTTGTATATATAAATTTATGTGTCATAAGTTAGCATGAAGAAGGTCGAATAGACTGAAGGATAGGAAGCTGAAAGCCGAAACATCGAAGTCCAGTCCGTGATGTAAACCGTAGAGATGTTAGAAAAGATGCAACCAAGTTTCTGAGTTAGGACCAGCAATTCTGGCCAGATTTTTATCAAACATTATGCAATTCAGCATTCAATGTAACTAGAGGTGTCTAGACAAGCATGAAGCAACTAAAGGATGGATAAACACATCTTATGCAATTCATCATTCAATGTAACTAGAGGTATCTAGACAAGCATGAAGCAACTAAAGGATGGATAAACACATCATGGGGAGTGATTGGCTGCTATTTTCATGGAAGTTCAGAATATGATTCAATGGGAGCAAGATCAGCAATCCGTAAGCATAATTCACATTGTGAATAACGGTTGGAATCTAAACAACAAGATAAACCAGAATTAAAATAACAACTGGACATTGTAACAAAATTTAACGACAATTTGGCCAACACCACCAACTTGTATTCGCATGAAGAAAGGTCTAACTAGGAAAGACTTTTCATATTCTGACCGTAGAAATGAAAATAAAAAATCACGTGGTCAAAAACATCTTGCAATAATTGACCATTCAAATTTGGAAGAGATGAACTATGAGATAATATGTTAGATCGAGAGAGATGCGGATCTCTATTAACATTTTTGACAGGTTTGGGGCAACTTAAAAGGCATAGCAGATCAAAATTTGTAATGAGAAACTCAATTGTTTTCTTAAAATGGCATAATAGCTTAGCTAAAAGACCAATGCAAGCGCTCAATAGATACCTGCTATATCGAGAAAAGTTCATATAACATCTTGTAAGACATTCATGGAGAAATTTGCTGTCTTAGAACCATAGCAAGTAACAAAAACTAGCACTGATACTTCTGCTGAACTGATTCAGGGAGCTGAGGTTGTTCATAGAACATCCTAGCACAGTTTTGATGGCACAAGAAATCCCATATTAAAAATTTGTGGAATTAATTAAAAAAGGAAAATAGAATATTGATGGCAGCTGCAGTTGACACTTCGCATGTTTAATGACAATTAAACTAAGTAGAAATAATATGACATAAATGAAATCTTTGGTCAAGGAAATAACAATTGAACTACTGCATTCTAAGCAAGCAAAGAGTTCATACAGTGAAAGATGCTACTAAAAAGCTAAGAAGAAATGGTACACGTTAAGCTTATAGATGTTTCATCGGAGGGGAGGTTCAAACTTTTAAAAGCTGCATTTTATTGGAAAACGAGACCGCAATCCAATCAGGCTGTGCTGCAGACCACTGGAGCTGATTAATTTCAGAACCAGCAGAATACATGGACATGGGATCAATGCCATTTGGTCCAGCTACTGTTGGCAACTCCCAAATTAGAGCCTGCGTATCATCACCAGCAGAACAGATGTGCCTGCTACTCTGTGGAGCCCAAGCAATAGCATTCACGCTAGCTCTATGCCTTTCCAACTCTGCAACAGGCATTGTTGGAGACCGAATATCCAATATCACAACTTTGTTGCTATCCATCAATATGGTGGCCATGAACCTCAAGTCTTGCTTGTTCCAGGCCAGCCTAAGCAACGGTGTATCAGGTTGTGGACTCTCATATATGATTGTCGAATGTTCCTTATCCCTCAAATCAAAAATCCTGACCGACCCATCAGCAGAAACAGAAGCAAAGACTCTAGCTTCGCCCCAAGCAATGTCGTAAACCTCCTTATCATGGGCAATAAGCTGAGTTTCCACAACACCCTTTTCAATGTCCCAAATAGTGCAAGTAGTGTCAATACTGCAAGTCCCAATTCTCTTGGGCTCAATCTCGTTCCAATCAAAAGAAGTTAAAGGGGCACAAAATTCGCTGCTTTTGCTATTGTTTAGCACAGAAAGCGGCTCAACAGAAGTGTCACGAACCTCCCAAAGGCGGAGAAAGTCGCCGGAAGAGGCGAGGACGTCGGAGGACTTACGGAGAGAAGAGGGTCCGTTGGGATGGAACATGAGCTTGGTGGGTGGGTACGGGTGCTCAACGGAGATGGTTGGGTGACTCTTGACGGAGAGAGTATCAGGGTCAAAAGCAACAACATCGACGCGGTTGTTGAAGTCTTCGATGAAGCTGCCAACAGCCATGCGGTGATGGTGAGATGGGGTTGAAGAGAAGGCCATGGCGTAGAGAGGGTAAGGAGATTCATAGGTGATGCAATTTTCGGATCTGAGGAACGATTCTTGGCTGGAATTTTCCATGTCTGGCAAAAAGTTGAAAACTTTCCTACGGGGATTACTGAAGGAAGTAAGGTGATTTATAATTTTAAAGATTGAGACCGAGATTGGGATTTGGGCATTTTCCGGGAAACTGGTAATTCAAGTGAGAAAGTTAAGAAAAGTCAGGCAGAAGAAGACAGATGCTACCTTCCAGGTCGTTGGCCAGTTTTTAAAAAATCAAAGTGGGCCTTTCTTTTGCTAAGGTTCAAGTCGTCGGTCGTGTCACTGGCCCATGCTTCCACATTGTAAACGAAAAAGAAAATGTACAAGCTTTATCATGGCAAGTAAAAGAAATTAGTGTCAGTGACTAATAATCTAATTAATCAGCATCATTTGGATTTTGTTAAATTTCATTTTCCTCATCCTAATACATTATATATTATCAATTAACAATTAAAAATTTCACAATACAAACAAAAATATTTCTTAAAAAAAATTGGACAAAACAATACCATTTTATCCTTATCAATCATAGTCAAATTGGATAGATTTGGACTTTTTTTTTATCCCTAATTAACATTTCCTTCAAATTATAATCAAATCTTTAGGCAATTTCAAATTTTTTAATGTTTCTTCTTGATTTATCTAAGTAGAATACAATTTGACACTTGGCAACTAATTTGAGAGGAAATAGGGGTATGTATTGTTTTTGTTGAGATCGGATCTTTTATTTTAATTAACCAATTCCGACCTTATTCTATTAAATTTTATTCACACATTTATGTGGAGGATAATATATAGTATGATTTTTATAAAAGTTACAACATGTAAATATGTGGATTAGATTAAAGAGAACAGAGTTAGATCACCCTATCTGAAACACGGTGCTCCAACCTGCATTTGTTGGTCCAATCCAACTTGGACTTTTATAAGGATCGTTCCATGTCCCATAACCACTTTTGAAGGAATCATCTCTTAGACCAAAAATTCTGAGTCAATGCTGTCAACTTAACTGCTACCTCAGTTGACAATGCCCATTATTCAGCTAAATGCGAGATTTGAGAAATTTCAATATATTCCACCGCCTATTATTAATTGTAATGAGGATTAATGGATAAGGAATGGTATAAAACATTAGCAAGCTTTTTTTTAAAGGAAAAAACTACTTAACATTAAGCAGCATAAAATTAAAAGAGAAAATTTTTCAGCCTAATAGCAAAATCAGATTTGCGACAAGGTGCAAGGTTCGAATCTCACGGCCTGTAATATGAGAGTAACACTCTTGAGCTCTTTGTAGACTCTGAGGGTGGGCTCCTTATAGGTCTATGAATTGTTTACCTCTTCTTTAGCGAATTATTGAGTACCTGATTTACATCATCTCAATTATTTTATCGGACCAGAGTATAACAAATCTTTTGAATTGGAGATTCAACCTTTTTGCAACAAGAATCAACTAAAGTATCAAAAAATCTGTGAGACAATCACAGTCATCACATCAGTGTTGGAAGTAGATATAACTTGCAAGCAATCACTTTTGACATATGATGCTGGATGATTGCAATCGGATGACAAGTTTCAAACCTTCAAAAGAAATCGTATGCCTCCATGATCGTTATGGAATGGTAATCATCATTGCCACTATTAACAAAGGAATTCACATCGCTAACCCTATCACTCTATCCAACAACTTTCCTGTTAAAACCGAAATTAAGCAGCGTCTTACGTCAAGTAAATCTCCCGTAATATGCAAAAAGTCCAGAGTTGGACAAGGGGAAATAATTCGATGACCTTAAACATTGTGTAATCCAGTGACGGAATCAGAAGTTTAAGATAGGATGATCTAAATATTTAATTTTTTAAAATTTTAGGAGATCCAATGTAATAATGAACTTCAAATAATTCCATTCTTATATATATATATATATATATATATATGTATAAAGTATATCCCGAGTGAGGGAGGGATTACTGCCACTTTGGGGATTAAGAACGTCCCCATTCGAAACATTCTTGGCTCTCAAAAACTCTTGTACATAAAGAAAAAGGATCCTTAATAAGCAAGCATTAGATTTGTTTGGCTAGCAGCATCATTGAAAGCAGGCATATCTCTAAATCCCATTCCTACGAGGAAATTATAATTACAGCAAGAATTCCAGCTGACCAAGTACATCAAGTTGTTATCTCTGTTTCCATCCTAACCAAAGGCCTTTAATAGAGAGACCTAGGGAGTTGAAAAATAGTCATGGCATAATGTTGGATCAAGTAACTTTTTGATCCATGGTTTTGACACGACTTAATATTAATATTTTATCAATAGTGATATTAATAAATTAATATAGAAAATCAAGTTCAATAAAAAGGGTAAATTGAGTAAAAGAATTGATTGAATCAATTAAAAAAATCAAAAGATAAAGTAAATGAGAATGCTGGAATACATATATCATTAAAAAGAGTTTCAAAGAAATTCAAGTGAAAAACCAAATAGAAAAAGAAATCAAGATTCTTGAGATTTAACAAATTATTATAATCCTTCTTGTAATCTTATTTTGTTTATTTCTCAATCATTGTTTAATCACTTACATGTAGGCAATAATACGTAAATTTTGACATAATTAAGATGAATTTTGTTTTAATCTTTAAATAAAATCTCTTAAACTTCGAAAAACTTTCAAAAATAATTGAAATGATTTTCAAGTAACTTTTTATTAAAAAGGTGCCTTTGATCTTTGGCAAGATTTGGGAATAAAGTTTTCAACTTAGTTTCTATAAGAGTGCAGTTAGTTTAAAGATTCAACTCAAGTAGCCAAACTAAGGAGTTAAAAAAAAAATTACAAAATAAGAGGTGTTGTTTGTTAGGTTAAAGGATTGTCTGGTTGGACTTGCACTTTAGTTATAAGTAGAAAACAATTGAGTTACGAGAAGAATTTTTGAATACTAGAAAGTTTCTAAAAGCCTTGAGACATTAGAGATTGCATGTGTATTTGATATTACATATGTTGATCCTTTAGTTATTGGTGAGAGCAAGAAAGAGAGTTTTTTTTTTTTAAATTTGTATGACTATCCAATTGTTTCAATTGGGAAACTTGATTGAAATAAACTTTGTGAGCATTCCTTTTGATCTTGAGCAATATTTGTAAGGAGTTACTCTTCACCTATGAGAAAGTAAGACGATTGATAGGGTTCTTCTTTAAAAAAGAAGTTATATGGAAGGTTCATCTTTATCGATTGAAGGAAGAAGATAGTAAATTTCCATATGAAACTTAGAGAGTGGATGTAAGTCATAAGTTGTTTGATCAAACTACTATAATCAATTATGTCTCTATTTAACTATTCACTTTAGTTATTATTTTGATTACTTTGATATTATCATATATAAATTTTCTAATGGTCATATATTAGAGCAAGTAATTCATTCACTAGTTTTCAAATAAGGTATAAAGTGAATATACACAATTCATCCACTCACATGTGCCATCTATGGACTAACAATTGGTACCAAAGCTAGTCTCATTTATTATATTTAGATCTCTAACAAGTTTTGAGTAAAGATTATTATGATACAACTTTCATCACTTTTTGGCCAAAAAGGCCAAATTAAACATATTGCTCCACTTGTAACTAAAAATGTTTACTTGTTTTGGAGAATTATAGTGAAATTCTTTTTTATGGCCAAAGATTTTGAGTTATAGGAAAATTTTAGAAAAAAAAAAGTGAATGGAATATGAATGACAATAGACTTATTTTAATAAATAGTTAATTACAAAAAAGATCAAGCTTTTCTCAATTTTTCAATTATAGCCCAAACTTTAAAAAGTAGCAATAAAATACTTAAATTTTTAATTTTTTCAATTATAACCTAACGCTAGTCTCACTTTTATTTTTGTTAACATGACACTACCACGTGTCAGGGGACCCTTATTGACTTTAATTAATAAAACTGTAACACCTCACTCTCGCAAGACCCGAACCCGACATCGATGGTGATATTCGAGTCCGTGCCCCGTGAGGGTGGCGTATTACATTACTCAGTTAAAACACAGTATGAACTTTTTGTTTTTCTTCTCTCAAACACAATCCACATCAATATTTATGCGGAAACAATATATATGAATAATTTAATGGCCTCAGGGCCCTTTTCATAAACTCCATTTATATTAGTCAGTGAATTAACAATTTGACCTAATCAGTCATACAAAAATTCAGAAAAAAAATAAAATACACTAATGTAGGATAATGCAGACGCGAACTGATCCCGACCTCTATCCCACTTGAAAGCTGTAAGCATACTCCCGTTGACCTAATGGGGTATTCTTCTTATCCTGAAAAATAGTTGCAATTTTTGGGTGAGTTTTGCGAACTCAATGAGAAACCATCATCGATGGTCCACTCAACTCATGCATATACAACCAATTCACAGAATATCACATAGTAACACATTCA
>JANJEY010000003.1:55328012-55344062 GCA_024703695.1 Erythroxylum cataractarum | reverse complement strand
ATCCCTCATTCGAAACTTGAGTGGACGTTGGGTTGGTGGATTTGTATCCAATCTTGGTCGATGTCCTATTCTGTGAGCGGAGATTTGGAGTATTCTTCATGGCCTCGAATACGCACTCTCTATTACTGCTCGTAATATTTTGATTGAGTCTGACAATGTCATTACGGTTGATATGATTAATGATGTTGTCTCACCTAGTGCCAGCTGTTTAAGCCTTGTCCGTCAGATTATACAACTTCTTACTGTTTTTGATTACGGCCGTCTATCGCACATTTATCGGGAAGGCAACTTCGTGGCTGATAGTCTCTCTCACTATGTATACACTTTCGATCCGAGAGTGCATTATCTTTCGGAATCGCTTGATTGTATAGTCTCTTGGCTCTTTCATGATCTTGTTGGTGTCACTTATTTTCACTAGTCATTTTGTATTCTAGAACAGTGCCTTCGGACTCAACCAAAAAAAAAGGAAAAAAAGAAAGAAAGAAAGGATCTAACCTTTCTTCCCAAGTGGAAACACGCAATTTTGTGTATTCACAATGGCATACTGTGATAAAGTGTACAACTGGAAATTGCGTTTAGTTACTTATTCAACACAAGCTGAGACTGTTGGGTTCTGGTATGGGGAATCTGTTAACTAATCTTTTGACTAGTTGTTTGGGTCCTTTGTAGCCGTTACTTTTAGGTTAAGAAAAAGAAAACACGGGAGATTTATTGATGTTTGACGGGAGATATGAAATAAAAGTTCAAAAAGAAACTTCTCCATTGGATGTTTGCCACGTATAGCAATGATTGTGTTTGGGTCCATGAGGGAGAGAAATTATACAGTGAGATGATTCTGACTTGCAATTACTGAATCCAGATCTCCTGTCCAATATTATTATTATAATATTTTATAATTTATGCGGAACAAATGATTATATGCTTACATGCACCAAGCATGAATGCATGAAGATTAGAGAATAGTAAGTGGAAACAATTTATCAAATATTAGTATCATCACATGGATCCATGACTTTGGATGAATGGGGTCGCCTGGAATTTTCGTATCAATTCAGGTGCATGCGTGTCTTATCAGTCACTATCCTTTGATTATCACGCTAAAGCACTCTTTTGACAAAGTGGGACAGAAAAGTCGTGGAAAATGTTCTTTTCTTTTCGTTTGTTTTTTATGTAGAATCTGTTTTTTGTTTTATAAAGTAAATTAGTTGCATCCCCTTGCCCACCAGATGTTACAATCTTTTACAAAACTGATTTAATACAACTCTTTTCTAATACATACAACAGTGTAGAAGAAAATAGCTAAGAAATTAACAAAACAACGGTGGCCAGAGAGTAGAGTATGAAGTTCATCTAGGAGACCACTTTTTGCAAGTTGCAAACTACAACCCAGTAAGTCTTGGACACCCTGCTGATACATCCGTGACATCACTGGTGCATTTACTCTTTAACACGTTTTATATAATAGACTTGTGTACAGGATTTTGGATGGTCTAACCTACACATTACAACTTAAAAGAAAATGGCCATAAATGACCTCTACGTGATGTACAATACAAATTCAAAGCTACTATTTAAAACATACATATGTTGTACCTTCTGCAAATTACAATATATAAGATGACTAAACATGTACATCAGAAGCATCTCGGAAACGGAAAGCGAACGAAAATGAGTGCTAATGGTCTAAAGATCTTTGATATTAATGGATCAACTCTAACCACCAAGACAATTGACCAACAGCTATCCAATTTCAATAGGTGGGGGGCTATTCTGCGCTTGGCGCACAAATTGTCCCTTCACTCTGGGACGTTGCTCAGCAAGTTTTTTTCTACTCTCATACCGAACCTGAAAAACATAATTTCATTAGCAAAGTATGAATACAATAGCCGTTATACTTCGCTGCTGTCAAACAATGCAACAAAACGTATATTAGCTATTGCAAGTGATGCCTAAGTGCTAATATTATCTCCCTGTCTACAAGCATGGAAGTTAGAGAGCTTTAGAAACTGAACAAACATCAGTTTGATTCAACGTGCTAAAAATCAATAATCATGAAAGGAGTGATTACCTTCTTCTCATAGCATCTTTCTTTTCGCTTCAAGCGGAATTTAGTCAATGCTGCTTCTCTTTGGATAGATCGAAGAAAGGATCCATCGTGAGTGAATGCATCAATTTCATTTTTGCTCTCTGTGGCAGTTCTAACAAGACTAGCCGGATCCCCGTCTCTGTTAATACCACAAACACTTTCATATCCAATGCTGTTAAGATGACTAACAGAATCAGTTGTAGAAGTATGCCCATGATCCTTAAAAGAATCCAATTTTTGGTCCTTTACTAGATTTCGACTGGTGGGATCATTTCTATTTTGACCAAGTTGCTCATAAAGATTCTCAAAATTACTTCCAAACTTGGACTGATGGAATCGACTCACTTTAAAGTTGGGATCCAGATGGCTGGCTGAACTTGGATTTGGCATTGGTGATGAACTTGATTGCTTACAAAATGTTGGAGGTAATGGAGAACAGTGGTCTGTGGATTGATTATTAAATCCCAGACCATGACTAGGAATTTGGATTGAATGCATTACTTGTTGAGGGCATGAAGTTGCAATATCAGTTTCTTTGGTCTGACCAGTAGCTAAAGAGACAAAACTTCTTTGAGTAATTGACGTTGGACAGGGAGCATCAGAATCACCGTCGCTAGTATTGGACAATCTTCTCTCTGAATGAGCTCCAAGTTCTCTTTGATTGTACAAGATTGACAATGGTGGATGTAGGGGTTGCAATGCCTTGTTAGTATACCTGAGAAAAAAAAACATAATTAAAGGTAGTAGTAAATTGGAACTACAGAAGTTCCGTGAAGATATCCTAGGGAACCCACAAAAATAGAAGAAAAAAATAAAATGTCATTTCAGTAGTCTTTTGGATAATTTTGGAATCCAAATCATCGCCTTGAAAATAGTTGAGCTGATAACAGAAGTCCCAACATTAATTCACTTATCGACGAATAAATTATTTCTCTGCTCGCAGTCACAACTCACAAGCAGTTATCCCAAATCCAAATGAAAAGTAAATTAGTTAATGGAAACAGAACTAACGGCATAAAAGCTGAGGCAATTGAATGTCTGAGACTACGTCTTTCTTCAGCAACTTGAATGCCAAACCCATTAGGTTGAGATGTCTTCAGCGAAAGATCCAAATATGGAGAAGAATCAAGGTTATCTTCTGCATTATTTGAACTATAAATTTGATTTCCAGATGCTCCCATAAAGTCGATGGCTTTTCTAGAATAGTTAATAAGGACATCATTATCACCACAAGCCTCACAAGCAATATTAGCATTCATAGCCTGACTTTCTGATCCAATGTTGTCGTCCACATTCATTTTGTTAAACTTGGTACAGGCAGCATCAGATGAACCTGATGTAGAAAATATATGTACAAAATTTCAGTTCTTCCACAAAAATATAGCAGTCAAATTAATTTTAGATAGGCAAGTGCCTTACCACCAGCTTCACTCTCGTGCATCAGCAATTGTTTGCCAAAATTTATCTTAACTTTGTGTTTCTGCATTTTGGTGTCATTCAACAAGAATTTGACCCACAGAGGCTGCATATTGTCCTGCACATATTTCGTATGTGCATTCTCAGCTTCCAAGTCTGGCTTTGTACAAGAGCTCTGCAAGAGCCATAAAAAGCAAGCTTTATATAAACCTCAAGTAGTAAACCTAAACTGAGAGGGAATTCCTGTTAAGTGAGCAAATAAAGTAAATTATTCTATAAGCAATATTCAGCTCAGGTCTGTAAATACCCTTGGTTGGAAGCACAGAATTTTGGGAAACCTTATTGACAATGAAATCAGACTATATTACAAGCTAATAGGAAGAATTAAGTTCATATTAATGTATGAATTTCCTCATGGATGTACCATATGGAAATAAGTATTCTAAGATTTGGACTTTTGACTCCAAAACTAAAGATGCCAAACTAGTTTATACCAGGTCTAAAATTGATTGAAGTGTTGAAGTTGCACAAACACAGTTGAATTCACTATGCTATGCACAAATTAACCTGATCACATAAACAACCAATTTAGCAATATGTAAGCATCAACCAGATAACCCATCAACTGTGCTCATTCATGTAGATATTCAAAATGTAGCCCTGACCTGAGCATCATTTCCTTTCTCGATACATCCACGGCTTGTCTTTATACATGCCATATCCCCAATTGAATTATTGGTAGATGCATTGTTTTCAGAAGAGTCTTCAAGCTTCCCCTGTCCAACACTTTCATCTTGGGGACAACTTCCTGCTGCAAGAGACTGTCAGAGTGGTAAGAACAAATTAGTTCTAGATCAAAACCGAAAGGTACAAATAAAGCTTAAATGCAAAATGATTAAATGTTAAATTTTGCATACATATTGTCTTCTCCATAAATGTTGCCATAAGTTTCTAAGTTCATTTCTCCTTATAGGCTTTACAAGATAGTCAGCAGCACCTCTCAACATGCATTTGTAAACTGTGCTAATTGAATCTTGGGAGGACATCACTGCAAAACCATCAGAAATATGGATAAATTTCTCAACACATGAAAACCCAAAATTTAATCCTACATTTAGAAGTACTCAGTCTGCATTCCATACTTATAACTGGTACATTTTTGCAAATCTCATGCTCCATGATGAGAGTAAGGAGAGCATATCCAGATATTAAAGGCAAATCAATTTCTGACAAAATGATGTCTATATTATGCGGTCTTCCTCTAAGTATCTCCCATGCCTTCAAGCCATCAGGAACAGCAGTAACTGCTCTGCAAAAACAGCAGACATTAAGCAAAAAGTAGTTTCTAGATGTGAATTAATGCCGAAAATCTAACCAAAAAAAAAAAACAGTAATTCAGAACCCAGTAGAGTTTGAGGAACAGTTTGAAGGGAAGATCTCAGTAACAAGGACAACCTCTGATAATAAATGAGAGGCTCTTCCTAGAATGATCCCTAGAAGTAAGTTGATTGTTTAGTTCAAATGTCTAGCGTTTTCTGTACCGGTAGTCAGCTCAAAGTACAGCTTTAAGAAATGAAATTTACTGCACTCCGAGGATTCTGTTAGTTAGAAAAATAGAAAACCAAAATCTAAAAAAGACATGGACGAATTGGAAACTAATTTGCCTTCAATATCTGGATATTACAGTTTAAGGAGAATTAGCATGTTCCATGTAGAAATCATTGGTCAGATATTCTGAAAGGTAATTGGCTCACTGTAAGTCAACCAGCAAGTCATAGAATGAGTACGCCATCAACTTATTGACATACATCCATCACAACACGACAGTCTGGACGAAGGGTGCAGGGCAACGGATTACTAAAGAACTGATGTCTGATTCTATGCAATTTCTGGTTTTTATGTAGCTTCGTGGTTTATTGGATAATCATGTTATGAAGCTTGGACGTTAAACATTTATATTGTTGTTAATTGTTCAGCCTTTTTTTTTTTTGCTCCAAAAACTTCCATATTCCAATTTGGTATGTTTTCTTTAGATTTTATAGTTCACTGTTAACTTCTTACTCCTCGATATCAAGCACGTCGTTGAAATTTATTCTTTTTTTGGGTACTATATTTCTCAGCCAATGTTGAACGTACAGGGATTCCAGACGAAAAGCAAGAAAAAAAAAAACAAAGAACAGCGTTAACACATAAATCCGAAGCATTGAACCAACTCCTAAGAAAAAAAAAGTTGAGTAGAAAACACCAACAAAACAAGAGTAATCAGAGTCGATTTCTGAAAAGGAATTAATATGTAGATTAATACAACGCTAATATAATTATTGAACTTAAATACCTTGATCCAAAATTCCCCTGAACACTGAATTAAAGATTTTTATCTTCATTAATTAATTAGGAATATCATCGCCAGAAAGAAGAAGTTAAATTTGGAATAGTAACCATCAATAGAGAATTCAGATAACAAAAAACAAACCTGTGTAACTGCATTTCCTGAGAAGAGCAGCGATAATCTGCCGAGTTGAGTCATCAGCTTCAACAAGCAATACCCTTAAAACCATCTTAGGAAACAAATTCTCCCACAGGCTCAATTCACAATCATTCGAACCATCACCTTCCTTCTTTTTCTTAGTGTTCATATTCGATTCCCCGGTTTCAGTCTCAGTGTATTCTTCTTCTCCTTCTCTTTCTCTTTCTTCACTCATCTCATTTTCACTTCTTCCGACCGCCTCCAACACAGCCTCTCCCATAATATCCTTCCAGGACTGAACTCTCAAAATCCCCCTGCAAAATCAATGGGCCACATGTAGTAATAAAAGCAAGAAGAAGCAAAAATATCCGAACCTCACACATATTTAAAACTGAGATTGAATGGCGGTGATTACAGCGTCCACAGATAACCACGTCTTGATCTAGGGCTGTAAGTCAATTGGGTCCCATGCCCACATGGATGAAAATATCTGAACTTCGTCCACGTCAGCTCCATAAACAACTGCTATAAATGGAATGATCGAAAGGAAGGTCAACACTTGAGGTCCGGAATGGGTGGCGCACGTTCAAAGGCTCTCCCTGTTCCCTCCAATTTGATATTTGTGTTGGGTCCCACCTGAGAAGATATCTTTCATAGATATTTTGTAATCTCATCTCATGGATGGGACGTCGGCACGTGGAGAATAGAGAAAACAGAAGGAGGGGTCTTGTCTAGTACTATTATGAAACTAATAATTCATAAACATAAACTAATACTAATATGAGGAAAAGTCTGTGGTGGAAACCGGAGTCAGCGTACTACTGTCTATCAACTAAGAGCTTAGCCTCTACGTGGCCGTGACTCATCCAAGCTGCTTGGCTTCTTGCTCTTGGTGAAGCACGAGAGGAAGAGGTTAGTCCACTCATAAAATGGGCAATAAAAGTCGATAATATCTTCCCGGGGAATGTGGTCCACGCAAGTGAAAGGTACATATAGGTAATAATATATGCAATTTATTTCACAATGAGGACCATTGGCGTATGGATTGAGCTATGATATTATAATTGTCGGATGTTGTTGGTTATTTGGGCAAAATTATGATAAAAGAGAAAATACTATCAAATACGCAGTTTTATTAATAAGTCAAGTTCTTAACCCATAAAAAGTAGTCAAATAATAATTAGTTTTGATGTACAAGATTCATTAAAATGGAAAGTACAGACCATACTTTAAATCACACAAATACTACTATTTTACGACACACTGCTATTCTCACAATATTTTGCCAGAATACTTCTAACTCTCACTCACAGTCACACTCACACTCACAAATTTTGGATCATTTGCACCAAGACCTAATATATTTATTTATACTAGCTTACAAATAATTTCAATCATACCTTAACTTTGTTATCTTTATGCTACATGTCTAACTTTCCATCGCACAAAGTAAAAAACTTAAGATAATTATTATTGATTTTTAACACTCCCCCTTAATATTGATATCCCTTTTTTATTTCCTTCCAAGATATCTTGCCAAGCTAACTTCAAAACTTTTCAAATTTTGCAATGTTGAGACTTTTAGTAAAAATGTTTGCCACATGATTTTTTTGTATTGATTTTCTCCATCTCAATTTCTTCTTGTAAGACTTTTTCTCGTACATAATGATAATGTATTTCCACATGTGTTCTTTTTGCATGATACACTAGGTTTTCAACTAACTGTATAGTTAATAAGTTCTCACAATGCAGTGGTGCTGCATAGTTTACAAGTTAATGGAGATCTTCTATGAGTTGCATCAACCATCTACTTTCTTGAGTTGTCATGATTGCTGCTTTGTATTATGTTTCAATGGGAGACAACAAGACAGTCGGTTGTCTCGCTACACCAAGAGACTGCTCCTAAACCAAGGTTGAACACAACCTGTAGTTGAACGATCAGTGTCAAGGTCTCCTACATAATCAACATCACTATAGCCAAAAATTCTACATTCATATAATATTACATATCAATTGTGCCTTTGAAGTATATTAAGATTCTTCGAGCTGCTTCCAAATGCATCTTCTTTGTATTTTGCATGGATTTAACAACCATTCCAACAGTATAGGAAATATCAGGTCAGGACAAAGTTGGATAGATTAAACTACCTACCAACTAACGATACATTATTGGATTTTCCAAATCTTTGCCTTTTATTGAGCAAAATCTGGCATTAATCTCTATTGGTGTCGATACAAGTTTGTAGTTGAGCATCCCAAATTTTTTCAGTAGGTCTTTTGCATACGTCTATTGACCCAAAAATAAACCTTCTTTTATATGATCAACTTTTAGCCCAAGAAAGTGTTTGAGCTTTCCTAACTCATTCATCTGGAAGCAGATTAACAAGTTCTCTTTTATTTAAAAAATTCCTTTTACATCCCCAGTGATAATGAGATCATTTACATATGCCAAAACTGTTACCATCTTTCCATATTGAACTCTAAACAATAGGTTTGAGTTTAATGAAGCCATCGAATATCCGCATCTAACTAATAATTCTGCTATCTTCCCATACCATTCTCTCAAGGTTTGCTTTAACCCATATAGAGCCTTTTTCAACTTGCACATGAATTGTGGACAAGTTTTATTCTTGAACCTTTGTGGTTGATTCATATAGATTTCTTGGTCCATTTTATCATGCAAAAAAGCATTTTTTACATCCATCTAGCATAACTTCCATGACTTGCTAGTTGCCAATGCTAGCAAAACACATACAATGGTGATTTTCATCACTAGAATAAAATTTTTGTCATAGTCCAGTCCATATTGTTGTTAAAAACCCCGAGTAATAAATCAAGATTTGTATCTTTCAGTTGAACCATTTGGTTGAGTCTTCAACTTGTAAACTCATTTGTATGATATAAGTTTTACATCCTTAGGCTCTGCCACTAAGTCCCATGTCTCATTTTGGTTCAGTGCTTGGATTTCATCTTCCATAACTAATCTCTGTGCCTTACTTTTGGATGCTTCTTCATAAGTAGTTGTTTCTTTCACTATAGATCTTTAACTAGAGCTGCATTAGCATAACTAGGATTAGGCTTTCTCAAGCTGGTTGATCTTCGTACAGTTTGCTAAGGAGCTTCTTCTACTTCAAATTCCTCCATTTGGTTTGTCATTTCTTCTTCATGAACCTCCTGATGCACCGCTGTTTGCCATGGATTTTTCTCTTTTGGTGAACTAGAATTGCCTTCACTATTATCTTCAATTTCCAGAGGTACTTATTTATCTTTATTACTTTGTTGAACATTTTAAACCTTTAACTGATACTCTATTTCTTTTAGTTTTTCTTTAACCTCTTTTGAGTCTAGTAATAAGACTACTTACAGTGATCACCAAGATAATGCTTCATCAAAAACTATGTTTCTTGACACATTGCAACTTCCTATTTCTAGTTCATAACATCTCCAGCCTTTTCTTTGACCATCATATCTAACAAAGATACATCAAATAACCTTCTTGTCAAACTTCCCACGTGGATTATCTGGTATGAATACATAACATACACAATCAAATACACGAAAGTAACTAACCACTGGTTTGATCTTCCATAACTTCTCGAATGGAGACACAAATCCTAATGATGCTTGAGGCAGTCTATTAATTACATGAGTAGTTGCCTTCATACATTTAGCTTGGAATTGTGGTGGCACATTTTTGGCTTGCAACATGCTTCTACATATCTATGCAAGATATCTATTCTTCCTTTTAACAACACAATTATGTTGTGGTCTGCTTAGATAGGTCAACTGTCATTTTATCTTGCATTATTGCAAGAATTGTACACATTTTGCTGATGTGTATTCTCCTTCATTATCTATGCGAAGGCATTGTGGTTTGCTATCTAATTCTTTTTAAGCCCTCTTCTTAAATTCCTTGCATTTGTTTAAAGCTTCTAACTTCTCTTTTAGAAGTCGATCTATACATATCTTAAAAAATCATTAATGAAGGTTATCATGTATCGAAAACCACTGATTAATGATTGTTTTAATAGGCCAAACACATTTAAGTGAAATAGCTCCAGTGATACTTTAGCTCTAAACATAGACTCTTCATATGACAATTGGTAGGCTTTACCATACTGACACCCTACACACACCGTGTCTTCTCGAAGTTCAAGTTGAGGAAGTCCTTTGATCAGTAATTGCCTTTAGCTTATGATAGCTAACATGACCTAGTCGAGCATGCTAAAGATTAGCTATCTCATTCTTTCTTGTTTTATCCACATATGTTGCTTGAGCATTCATCACATAGATGGACTCGAGCCGTCTGTATTCTATGATCGGCTCACTCATGATCTTCACACTTCAATAGACCTTAACATCATCTAGAACAAACACCAGAAAGTTACTAGAAGATGTCAATTGGGTTATTGACAACAAATTCTTCATTCCAGGTACATGATAAACATTTGGCAACTATACTTGGTGTGAGTTAAACTGAGGTACAATTATTGTTTCGCCAATGTGAGTGATCTCCATTTTAGCGTTCTTAGCAATCACAACAACTCTTATTTCCTTGTATTTTAACATGTTTAAAAGCATGTTGCTATCTCCAGTCATATGATTGGAACTCTCGAAGTCAACAATCTAATCATTCTTGTAGTTTGATACTTTATCATGAGCAACTATAAGGGCGAACTTGTTTTTCTTGCAACTTTAAGAGGACACTTTCCTCCTCTTCAACTTTTACTTCTTTTTCTACTGCTTTATAGGCATAAGATCTCATTCATCCTCATTATCATTTCGAGTTGAAGCCGCGACATTACTTCAGCCTGTTTGTACCAACAATCTCGAGCAAAATGACTTTTTTTACCATAATTGTAGCATTCATAATTTTTCTTTTGTTGTTGCTTATCATCTCATTCATTGTTGCGCTTACCTTGTTTTGCTCCCCTGTGTTTGAAGCCTCTAATGTGATGGTTCTTTATCCCTCCACCTAGCTTTTTCTCCTTTTCTTTCCCTTTAAAATTTCTTTTGTTAATGTAGAGAGCTTTCTCCTCATCTTAGATTATAACTCCAGATATTTGTTTAGCTACTGCTTCTTAATTAGCTAATAAATTTTCCAACTCAGTTAGATTTGATTCTTGAGGTCATCTACGAGTAACAATGACAAGAGCATTATATTTTAGTCGTAGACCATGATTAATATTTCTCTTCATACTCGTTGTAGTAATTGCATTTTTTGGATCTAATTTGGAGATCTCGAAACATATTGCCTTAACTTGTATTGGCTGATTGTCATGTCTTATTATGTCAGTGTTTGAAGTTTATTCTTGAGCCTATGCAACTTTGCTTCATTTGTTTTTGAAAACAATGTTACCAAAGCATCCCAAGCTTCCTTTGGTTTCTTAGCATCTTTGATATGCTGCAGGAGATCATCTTTAATAGTCACTAAAAGTTTGTACATAACCTTGCCACACTTGATCTTGTATTTTTTGAGCTCCTCTGGATCAACTAGATTAGTTTCTTGATTACTAACAACACTCTATAAATCTTGGCCTAATGAGTAGAATTGGATATGGGTGCTCTAGTTGCTATAATTAGTGTGATTAATATTCTTAATTAAGTTAGACAAACTGACTAAATCTACTATAATGACTTGGTAATGTCTTTAAATAACCAAGTAAGTTTGTCTTTGACAACAACTTCACAGTCCCAGACTGTGCACTTTCCTTTTGATATCGATGTCTGACTATGCACGCCTTTTCTGATGTTGGTCTCTGGTCACTTGTTTTGATACCACTTGTTAGTTATTTGAGGATAATTTTGATAATAAAAAATACTATCAAATATGTACTTTATTAATACTTTCTTAACTTACAAAGAAAATAGTAAAATAGTGATAATTTATGATGTACAAGATCCGTCAAAATGGGAAGTACATAGTATACTTTGAATCACACAAATACTACCATTTTACGACATGCTACTACTCTCACAATATTTTTCTAGAACACTTCTACCCTCACTCATACTCAAACCTATAATTTTTGGATCATTTGCACTAAGACCTAATACATTTATTTATACTAGTTTACAAATAATTTGAACCACACACTTAACTTGGCTATCTTTATGCTAAATTTCTAATTTATGCTAAATGTCTAACTTTCCATCACACAAAGTAATAGACTTAGGATAATTATTGTTGATTGTTAACAAATGTCTCCCACCTTTAACAACTTGCCGAAATGATTCCATAATTTTACCAACTTTAAGAGGGATATTCAATACGAGGAACAAGTAGGAACAATCAACTAGTATAAGTATAATCTTAAGATTGATTTCTAGTAAAGGAGAAAAATCCTTAGTAAATTCTTAAGCATCACATCATCAAAGTTCCTCATCATTGTGAAAAAATTGAATCTAAAACTTCTATCGCATAGTTTTGGACTATATCCCATATAGTTGCAAGGAAAGTTTACATACCTTTCTTAAGGCCTTTCTCAATGTTCATAGTTGAGACATATCCCACCTTTATTGTTTTATCTGTCATTCCTTTATTAAATCTATAATAATGATAAAACATGAGTTATGTTCATGCATAAACATCACATCTGTGAATGTGGACACATTATCATTTTCAATACCTTAAAGAAATCGATCCTCAAATTTATATCAAAATTGTCAAGAGATATTACCATTATATTAAACTTTTTATGCCAACTTTCAATACTAACTGAAACGTTATAGTTAGCTGCTACAACAACTTGCACTTTTGTGTGGGAGTTCTCATTTACCTCAAGATTTTACTCAATTTCAACTCTTAACTTTCGCTCCATTTATTATGCCATAAAGAAATAAGTGGAACACGTATTTAATATATCTATCAGTTTTTTCCTAGTAAGTTGTATATCCACATATATTAATTGTTTAAAGGAACTAGCTATAGTACAAGATAATGAGATTAAGTCCATCTTTCAAATGATCATATCCATCTTCACTTTTGTTATTAAAGCATTTAGTTTATCGTTGTCTGAACAATCTCGAGTATAATGAGGATCACTGATTTAGAAATAAAACAATTTTTCTTTAAAGCTTTCTCACCTTGTTTGAGCTACCTGAATTACTTGAACTTTCCTTTATGATCATACTTCTTTTGGCTACCATAATTAGCCTCTCTAGGACATATAACTGAGAAATGTAAGAAGTTATTGCTTCCTCAATTGTACGAAAGGGTTTAAAAAGCGTTTTCATTCGAAAAACACATCAAGATTACTGCCTTGCTACTATTTGATTAATAATATACTAGTTGTTGTAAAGATTGTTGAGTGAGCTAAATATTAGATAGCAAATAAACTGCACTTTTATTTAGCAAAACAGTACCTATTATAGGCCATTACATCAACAGAAAGACCAAGATAAAAAGACCATGTCTCATGACTAACTAACTCCTAGTTTAACTCTCACTGAAAACAAATGCCACTGAAGATTAGGACAAAACAAAACAGTAACTTAAAAATATCTAACACCCTCCCTTAAACTGAAATTATTTTCAGTTTAACATCAAACTGATCTCTTCATATTGCACACTCCAAGAGCACTTCTTAGCTTTGTGAATGCAGCAACTTTGAGGGGCTTGGTGAATATGTCTGCAGCGTGGTCTTCACTTTTGCAATAAAAAACATCCATTATTTCTTCCTTTGTGAGATCTCCTAGGAATTGAAACTTGAAATCGATGTGTTTACTCCTTCCATATAAGGCTGGATTTTTTGAGAGTTTGATTGCAGAGCTATTGTCACAATAAAATAGAGTGGGAACTTTTTGTTTAAAATGAAGCTCACCAAGAATATTTCTCATCCATATTGCTTGGCAAGCACAAGAGTTTGCTGTCACAAACTCAACTTTGATGGTTGACAAGGTGACAATTTTTTGCTTCTTGGATGACCATAATACAACACCTGACCCCAACAGAAATACAAAGCTAGTTGTACTTTTTATATCATCTAGATCACTGGCAAAATCATTGTCTGAAAAACCAATTAAATCTGTCTATTCCCTTTTCTTGTAGAAGATTCCAAAGTCAATGGTGCCTTTCAAGTACCTAAGAATTCTTTTGGCAGCCTCTTTTGGCAGCCAACAAATGCTCCTCTTTTGATTGCTCCATGTATCTGCTGATAAGGCTAACAACATACATAATGTCTGGCCAAGTGGCTGTTAAGTACATTAAACTCCCCATATTTTGTTTGTAATGGCTGCTATCGATCTTCTTTCCTGCTGGATCTTTCTTAAGCTTCAACCCTATCTCTGAAGGAGTGCTAGTTGCATTGCAATTCCCCATGCCAAATCTGACTAAAATTTCATGGGCATATTTCTTTTGTGAAATGAAATCCCAGTAGCAAGTTGTTTAACTTTTATGCCTAAGAAATAATGCATTAACCCAAGATCAGACATATCAAATTCCTTCATCATAGACTCCTTAAAGTTTTCAAACATTCCTTCATCATTCCTAGCAAAAATTAGATCTTCCACATATAAGCATACAATAACAATGTTACCATCATTGGAGTTTACATAAAGAGTATGCTCATAAGGACATTTCTTAAAACCAACCTTCATGAAATAGGCATCTATACAGTTATACCAAGCTCTTGTGGCTTGTTTAGCTCATATAAAGCCTTTCTTAACCTATACACCATATGCTCACATCCATGTTTCACATATCCAGGAGGTTGATCGACAAATACCTATTCTTATAGGCCCTATGAAGAAATGCTGATTTTACATCTATCTAGAAAATTTTCCATGAGCTTTGTGCTGCTAGTGCCACCACCAAATGGATTGTATCAAGTCTGGCCACTGGTGTAAAAACTTCCTTGTAATCCACTCCAAACTGCTGCTTGTATCCCTTAACTACTAAGCGCTCTTTATATTTGTCAATATCACCGTTTTCTTTCAATTTTGTCTTGTAAATCTATTTCACCCCAATCGTCTTTTGTCCTCTAGATAGATCAACAGTTCCCACGTATTGTTTCGTTCAATGGCAGTGATTTCCTCATCCATAACTATTTGCCACTTGGACTCCGTGGCAACTTCTTGAAATGAAATGGGGTCACAATCTGAAAATAAAGCAAAGTGAGTCAGAAGATCTTCACTTTGATCAATTCCAATTACTTTATAGTCATCCATCCATACTAGTCTCCTTTTATTCCGTTGCGATCGAGGTCGTTCTTCCTCAATTTGTTGAACTAGGAATTTGGTTTGTGGGTTGCTTGGACAATCTTCAGTAGTGGTGGTTGCAAGCTGGGAATGGTCCTCCTCCTCGTCAAATGTTGCTAGGATTGTTCCAGCTAATTTATCTTCCCATGTCCAGAAGTTTTCTTCATCAAACACCACATCACGATTGATAATGACTTTCTTTGTGTTAGAATCATAAAGCTTGTAAGCTTTTGATTGCTCACTAACTCCAAGAAAAATACATTTTCCAACTTTGTCTTCAAACTTAGTAATCCTCTTATCTGGAATGTGAGCGAAGCTGATGTAGCCAAAAATTTTGAAAGGATCAACATTCGGTTTGTGTTCGCTCCAAACCTCTTATGGTGTGATGTTTTGAACATCATATATTGGGCTTCTATTCCAAACATGAATGCTCCATTGTACTTCTTCAGGCCAGAAACTCTTCAAAACATTGCTTCTCTTTAAGAGAGTCCGCACCATATTCAAGATGGTACAATTTTTCCCTTCACTGATATCATTTTGTTAAGGAGAGTAGGTTGTTGTAAGTTATCTTTTAATCCCATGCAATTCACAAAAATCTACAAACTCTTGTGAATTATACTCTCCACCCAGGTCACTGCGTAGAATCTCTATTGAATTTTCATCTTCATTTTCAACGATGGCCTTGAAGCTTTTAAAGGCTGCAAAAGCTTTAGATTTGTCTTGCAAGAAGTAAACCCATGTTTTCTGACTAAGGTCATCAATGAACGCCATGAAATGACATTTACCTCAATTGGATTTTGGATTTGTTGTAACATCCCGTTACCGTCAGCAAGGGTATTATGGTAATATTGGGACTGACTGATAGGCTTACTGTATTTACTGA
>JANJEY010000003.1:55246313-55256454 GCA_024703695.1 Erythroxylum cataractarum | reverse complement strand
CCTCACTTTTGTTTTGCTAATATGTGTGAGATGAAGTTAGCATTATCTCAATAGGTCATCTCTTTTAATAAAGTCGTCAAGTAATAACAGACAAGACAATTGGAAACTTTGATAGTTATTGGAATGAGATTAGTAATACCATAACAAAACGGTTGTTTTGGATCAACGTTACAAACTTGTTGCAATTGAATATATTTTTGGTAGTTGTATCGTTATAAGCTTCACTACATATCGATATCATCATATAGTTATGTTATGACTTATCTAATGATTATCAATGAAGAATATATAATCAATTGAATCACAATAGTTCAATATTAACTTCAGTTTTTGTTAGTACATCCTTGTTATGCAACAAAATTATTGATTTAGGTTTCAATTTGTAGAAATTTACAAACAAAAAAAGGTCTAAGATTAATATAATAAAATAAAGTTGGATAATTATTCACATATTGACATTCACGAAACAACTTATGAGCATTTTGATATATTTATATAGTAGAAGCTTAATGAAACTCAAATTATGGTTACGCAAATACTTGGTGAAATTTGTTACATGAGTATGTTTTTAGTTTCTTCATCACAATCGATTTTTTCCAAAAATTTTGAAAATCTTGATGTGTGTCAAAAGTTGATTGTGCATTGAAAATATTTGAGCTCCATTCCATATTTTGTATGTTAATTTTTTAATAATTTTAATAATGATCTTTCTTTTTTTATATATTGCAACAAAATGAAGAATATGAACATAGATAAGGTCATTTATTGTTCTAAAATTTAATGATAAAAGTATATCTATTTGTTAATAATTATGTATGAATTTAATCAATTAGTTGCATAACTGATTATAACTTAGATAATAAATATTTAAAATAGTACTAAGTATAATTTTGACTATAACAAAGCCGAGTAAATAATCATAAATAGCGTCTTCTTTAATAAAATATATAAATTTAGTGCGTTAAGTTAATAAAATTTAACCTAGTAAAACTTACGTTAATAGTAGTTGGACATAACGTTGCTTATGGAAACATCTGATTTTTATACTGCAAAGAGTAATGGACAATTGAAACTTGTTTTAGACATGTTACTTGTCCTCATAATTTCCACAACTGGCACATTTGTGCAAGCTTCTCAATGATTCATGCGAGCTCAAGACAAAGAAATGCAGATTTTCCTTTAGTTTTTGCATTTTATCCAACATTATGTTATTAAACATCTAATCAGAAATTTCCATTTTAACCTTTCTTGGCTGTTTGTAACTCTTTATGTCAAGGAACTTTGTTTCTGGGAAAGAGAACTACATAACATCCTACCGCATGTTCTAACATCCTAACATGTGTATGTTGATACAAGAGGAACCATTAGTAACTGAAATGTTCTAGTTCCAACCAAAAATGAAACACTAAACCACTCGAGGGAAAAATGAATTTAGATCATGAGGAACCAGAAAGTAAATTTTTTTAACCTAAAAGAAGCACCCGTACAGAATGATTTATTGAATCATCTAAAAGAAACATAACCTAATAAACAAGAACAAAGCAGGATGGATATTTGAGTTGGAAGGGCCACTTTGAACAAGAACTAAGAGGTTTAATCATGTAGGAAGGAGTCACAAAGACATAATTCATGCCAATACCATTAAGAATAAGACAAACTCATAACATAATATTGCATTTGAGTAAATAGATAGTAATAACGCACTATCCTGAAAGAAAAAAGAAAAAACGCAGCAAGAGAATTATAGTGTCGACAAAGTTCAGCCAAGTTACAACCTTAATTTTCCAAATTACGAAGGAACCTCTAATCAAACAAACTGAAGCCCATATCCTCGTCACTCTCTTCCTTTGGCTCCTCCT
The DNA here is from genome assembly GCA_024703695.1 of Erythroxylum cataractarum. NCBI lineage: Eukaryota > Viridiplantae > Streptophyta > Magnoliopsida > Malpighiales > Erythroxylaceae > Erythroxylum > Erythroxylum cataractarum. The sequence goes on along the minus strand of JANJEY010000003.1, from coordinate 55,254,595 downwards.
GCACCGAAAAACGAACCGCTTAAACAAAATAGAGGAAAACTTGAAACGTAAAAACAAAAATCCTAATACATATTACCTTCTTCTCCTCAGCAGCTGGTGCGGCGGCGGCAGGGGCGGCACCACCAGCAGGGGCCGCAGCTGCTAAGGGGGCTCCACCGCCACCGGCACCAACATTCAAAATGAAGTCATCGAGATTCCTCTTCTTCGCCAATTTTTCGAAAAGGCCTGGCCAGTAGGCCTCCACCGACACGTTGGCTGCCTTCAGCAAAGTTTGTATCTTTTCAGCCTGTTCCAACCAATTATTCTACCAATAAAAAAGAAGAAGACAATTTAACTAAGAACTGAGAAGAAACAAAGGAAGAGTTAATTACAGTAACGGGAATTTCTTCGTCATGAAGAACCATAGCGGCGTAGCTGCAAGCAATCTCTCCCATCACTGTATTGTCGTTAACAAATCTCTAATCTGCAAACGATACACCACAACACAGCAATTAAGAGAGACGGAGCTCTACGTATGTAGATCCAATAAACCGTAGAGTTAAATCAGAGAAACAGATAAAGAGAGAGGCAGAGCTAACAGGAAATGAAATGACAGAAGAGAGATGACCTTCCTCGGCGACTGAAATGGCTGTGGAAAGGCTAATGCAATCAATATATACGGAGACTCTGGAGATTAGGGTTTTCTCCATAATGACATAACCTATAACTGAGTTGATCCCGTTGGGTTGGGCTGAGTAAAAATTGGGCCCAAATATGTACAGTAAACAAAAAAGGAATTAAAGAGGGAGGTCGGTGGGATTCGAATTAGGGTTCACGAACCACAAACTGTTTTAAAACTTGAAAGCTGCTGGTGTCTCCTCTCGCTCCTCCTTCAACATAATTTATAGTTTAATTGGGGATTTGTTTTTTGGAGGGAAATAAAGAAAAGAAAAAGAGGTTTGTTTGTTTCCTTAAGTAGAATTAATGGCTTCCCGGTTCCAAGCAGCTGCGCTTGTGGCTGCGCCGTCGTTCCCCAACGCCCTGGCTTGGTCGGACGAGAACCTGATCGCCGTGGCCTCCGGTCACCTTGTCACTATTCTGGTGATAATAATATTATTCTTCATCCTAGTACTAGTAATACTAGTAATGATAGAATTAAAATTAACAGTAGTCTCTTGATAATTGGTGTTGCCAGAATCCAGCAATGCCTTTTGGAGCGCGAGGCTTAATCAGACTTCCTGCGGACACTCAACCTTATCCAATCGGCAGGGTCACAAGAGAAGGTTGGAATTATTTTTCTATTTCTCATCTTAGTGTTCTCTCTGTCTGTCTAATCTTATTTTAAACAAAAATGGTGAGATACTTGTAGATTTGCTTACTGGGTGCCTATTACCCATTTCTTTATCACGGGATCGCCGTCCTTGTGCTCGCTCTATTTCTTGGTCTCCTATTGGAATGTCTCCTAACTCTGGGTATTACATCAACTCCTCTTTTTCCATTATTATATTCACCTATATAATTAATAATGCTGATTTCAATTTTGATGCCACCAACGCTCCATTCAGATGTTTGCTCGCTGTTTGCACGACTGAAGGCCGTGTCAAACTTTATCGTCAACCATTTTGCGATTTTTGTGCCGAGTGGATTGAAGTATGCTTCACTTGTGAAACTAGACATGATCCTCGTTCCAATATCAATGTTTCCTGTTAATGCTTCGCAACTTCCTAGATGCTCAAATCACAAATATTTCTTTTTATCCTATTCTTCTGTAGGTTACAGATCTATCTGACAAACTATACAATTATCTCACAAGTAGAAATTTTGGAGAGTTGGACTCTTTATCCCCAGAATTTGCTAATGTAAGCTCTTTCATCTATTAATTTACTAGTTCATTCTAAAGGAAACAGGTGTTTGTGACCACACTCAATTGGCATTACTATCTTCACCATTTCCTGCCTTCTCTCACTAGGACGAAGTAGCACAGGGATGTGCTGATAGTCTATTACAATCCTGTAATAATGATCTGACAAACTCCAGTACCAGAAAGGAACGGAAGCGAAGACGAGCGGTTGTTCGTGGTGACATGTAAATAGTCGATTCTTCTCATTCCTTGTCTGGAATACTGTTGTACTTTTGATTTGCTGGTCTCTATACCATAATTAGGTGGAGAGAATCATGTTTTACAGCTTAAGAGAAGGATATTCTTCATTTAAATCAATAAAAATAAACAATGGCCTAACAGAAGTATGAACGCCAGGCAGGATTCGAAGTTAAAAGTGGGTTCTAGGATGAGAAGCAACTACAGTCTACATATCACCAAAATTTCATCTATCGTACTTAATTTTATCTCAACTTTTCTGCTTAGCATGGACAAACCTTTTTTTTTTCAACAGGAAGCCGCCTATATTCTTGACATTTGATGTTAAGTAATGGGAAATCCTTTAATTTAGTGCTTAAGATAATTTGGTTATTATATTACTGTTCATCTATCTGCTTATCATTTTTAAGATGTCCTTGTAACAGCAGTGAGGAATCAGAAGCTTGCGCGTTATTGCCTACAAGGAATGGCGAGAAAGACAGTCTGACATCTTTCCATCAAACAAAGATGGAGAACAGAAGATTGATTAAGGTAGACCTCTTGCAATATGATAATTTCCTAACACTCCCATCCCCTTCCCTTTTTCACCTATTTGAGTGCATGTTGGTCATTTTTCAGGTCAATGAGGCTAAAAGTAGAACACGGGGAAATGAATTAGAGGATTATAGCACTTGTGCATTGATAACTGCAGATAAATATGCTTCTCGAAGTGCATTGCTATCATCACTTGTTGTTGCCTGGTCTCCGCTTTTGAGGTTCTCATCCAAAAACCAAACTGTTCCCTTAGATGTTTCATCCCACATCTTCTCCATACTTGTAGCTGGAGGCAAGTCCGGTAAAATTTCAGCGTGGAGAATTCATGCACCAGAATACTTCTCTGTTGAGCATGTTGAGAACCCTACTTCTGTAATCCTTGTTGGGCTTCTTCAGGCTCATAATTCGTGGACTACAGCAATCAGCTTGGTCTTACTAGCTTCCAGTTCTGATCCTCGGCTTTTGTTGGCTAGTGGGAGTTCTGATGGGAGGTAAGGTATGATATAAGCATCCAAATATATCTTTAACTGTTTATGTGGACTTGGCACTTGTATATTCAATAATGATTGAGAGACTTTCGTCTATGATGTTTGTTGACATGTTGTGTACTGCTGTAACTTCAATATCTTGTTTCTCATTGTGAGCCTGCCTTCTAGGTCACAGTGGATTAATGAATCTGAATAAAATCTTTTGTTAAAATTCTAATTTCTGTTTGGATTTTGAGTGAATCAATTTATATTCATATGATTCAGTAGACTTCTCTGGCATCCATATTTTTTATTGGAAGTAATTTCATCATATTTAAGGTAGTCGCTTGACTTGTTTCTCTCTTTTTTCAGTGTCAAAATTTGGATGTCAAATGCTGAGCAGTTGCTGGAGTCATCAGAAGCTAATAGTGCTCCTTTTGTCCTGCTGAGGGAGGTAGGTCTTATCTCCTTAACATTTATGCCAGCCCATTGATTTATATCATTTGACCTTTCCTTCTTCAGTCATTAAAATTTCCTTTTAGGTTATAGCTATCAACAGCATACCAGTATCAGTTCTCTCTCTAGCAGTGCCTGCTGAATCCCCATGCAAGATCCACTTAGCAGTTGGCAAAGGATCTGGTTCTTTTGAAGTATGGACATCTGATTTATCTGGTTGTCAATTTGACAATGCAGGTGCATATGATGCTCATGACTGCATTGTAAGTTTCTTACTTGCTACTTAGTATGTTGCTGTATCTTGATAATCATTTATGAGTTTAAGAATTGAACAGGTTACAGGATTAGCTTGGGCTTTTGATGGATGTTGCTTGTACAGCTCTGGCCAGGTATTGAAAGTAATGAAGTGAAGGTTCATTTGTTGTTGGCATTAATTAGATTGCAACCCCTTGTTGTCTATTATTCTAGTTCTGGTATTTGCTGACTGATTTGGATGATAGGTTGTACTTCAATTCACGTTTGATTGTTTGCAATTTATTATTTGTACTGTGCCTTTATAAGCTTATATACATTATCTGCTGGTGCTAAACAAAACCTTTTAAGTTGGCAGGATGTCCTAATTAACTCGTAATGAGCACATCAAGGCCTTATTAGCTCCTTTTGATTAGATGACTTCCAGACATCAATTTGATTTTTGTAAAGATGCTGATATGTTATTAAGCTAAAATGAAAGGTCGTAAAATCAGAAAGAAAGAAGAGAAAAGAAATAGAGGCATTGAGCTATTTTCAATGATCCTGAGCATAGGATTTCTAAGTTATGAAGATTCTATAGGATCAAGAGACTACGAACATCTATAAGATTTTTTAGAAAGGCTTAAAGCTTCATTTAGTTGCCACTATTGCAGATACTTGTAATCTTATACAACTTGCATTACAATCTTATTTGTAATGGTAAAACTTTGAACTTTTTGTGGACTAGGATACAGCTAAAGGATCTCATATAAAGAGATCCTCATTGTTCTCTTAGGTCTTTTAAGCATTTTTCTTTGAGTCTTATGAATTATACTTAGCCTAAACTTTTAATACGTAGTACCTCCCTCCAAATTTTTTAGCCTAAACCTTCTTTTAGGTTAAATATTTTCTTGTAATGACTTGTTTGATTTATTTATATGCTTGTCTTCTTTGTTGCTTGTGTATTCATTTACTTATTTATCTTTTATTTTTACTCTCCACCTTGTTCTATATTTATTGTATTATTTATTTTAGTACATATTTTATTTAATTTATATGTTTTTATTTTTATTTTATCAGTATTATCTTGTTTGTCATTTTATTTTTATTTTATTTTTAATTATTATGTATTATTTTAAATATATTTTTTCCTTGTGGATTTATTGAAAATAGTCTTCTTACTAATTAGAGGTAAGGTTGCGTATTATTGGACCTTTCCAGACCTCGTTTATTAGCGGGATTCTCATTAGGTGTTGTTGTTGTTGTTGTTTTTATATAATGCCATCTACTAAGTGATCTTAATTTAATCAATCGCTTTCTGAAAATGGTTGTAGGACAATTATGTCCGATGCTGGGTTTTCCGTGGGGATTCTCTTTGTGAAGTTCCCATCCCTTCGAATATTCCTGGATTGAGGACCTCAACTGACGTATGCTTATTTTGTTTTTGGCATCCATTTTTTCAGTTGCTGTATATGCATTTTCATCTTCACCAAGATGTTAGAATTAATCATGCAGCTTCCAGATATATTCCTCTCATGCCTAGGTGTTGCAGTTTCTCCTGGAAATCTTGTGCTTGCTATGGTATGCTAACTCAATTATCCATAATATTACTCCTTGATCTTATTTGTTGCTTCCAACTTTAGAAAGATGAGGAAAGGCAGGATTTAGATTCAACATCAAAAACTTGAATTTCATTGCTTGGTCTTTAAGACTTTATTTATTTCTTTAAACCTCTTAATTACTGCCATAATAGGTCTTTATCTTTGTTTGCAGGTCCGTAATCTTGATGTTGATCAATTGAATCCTATGTACCAGGCGAGGTGAGTTGCTTTTGTGGTCCTGCAGTTGGAATGGGTAACTGAAAGTTAAAACAACGAAAGCATGATTGAACTTGAGAACAAAATTCTAGGAACATCTATAAGAAGTATAAATTAATAAAAAAAATCAAATCAATCAAAGGGAGGACGCCACAATATTATGCTCAGTTTATTAATTAAAATAGGTTCCTATTTACCTAGTCTTTCCCGTTCCCTCTGAAAATGAATCTTCTCAACATGCAGAGCTCAGAAGGCTGTTGTTGAGTTCTTCTGGATTGGTGGGCAACAAGATCATGCATTACTTGACACTTCTCTGGACTGCAGTAAAGAAGCTTTTCTTGGTTTTCAAGCAAATGAGTTACTTCACTGGGAATCCAATATATTATGGTCTCTGAAAAAATTTGAAAATCCAGAAAAGCCTCTCGTTATTTGGGATGTCATGGCGGCATTGTCAGCTGTCCGGCATTTGATACCTATCTATATAGACCATATACTGTGTAAATGGCTATTGATAACATTTATTGGATCGAAAGTGAACCTTTCCCTTGATGAGGTTTTATTACACATTCCTCAGACTTTCTCACTGGTTACATCTCGCCAATTGCACCTCCTGAATATTATCTGTAGGCGTGTAATCTTGTCTGAGCTGAAGCCTGAAGAGATCAACTGCCAAGTTAATTTAGAGCCAGTGAGTGCTGAAAGTGAGAGATTCAGATTGTGGATGAAGCTGCTTTTTAGCAGTGAACATGAACTACGTGAAAGGCTTGTGGGTTTGAGTTTCGCTGCTTTCAAAAATCTTATTTCCCATCCAGTGAAAACTTCAACCAAATCTGGTTGTTGGTCTCCTGTTGGAATAGCGCAAATGGAGCAGTGGGTTGCACGCAATCATGCTGATGGCAGGCATCAGCTGAAAGCAATTGTATCAGAAATCTTAAGGGATGAAAGGAGGTATAGCTTTTATTCTTCTAGATGATCCAATTTGGTTGCTTCCAGGTTATGATAAGTTAATTATGATGGCTAACATATTCGTTCACAAACTAAAAGTGTTAGTATCATGTAATGACAATGATGTTTCATCCTCAGACATTAGAAGAAAATTACATTAGTGATTTGCACGGGTGGCAATTCTAGAATTGCAGATTCTTTCCGTGCCTTTATTATACTTGTTTTTCTATGACATGCGTTTGCTTAAAAAACAGGTTTAACTTAAGTGGATATGTAGCAGAAGAGCATTGTAACTATTGTTCAACGATGGTTACTTTCGATTCTCCAGAAGTTGCTTTTTGCGAAGGTACCCAGAGTGATGGAACTGTTCAGAAACATAAATCAGCAAGGTGTGCTGTTTCTATGCAGGTTTGCCCAATTACTCCAATATGGTTTTGTAAATGCTGCCATAGATGGTCTTCCAAATTGGCGCCGGAGACTTTTTTTACATTACCGGAGTGTACCCTGGATATCAGAGGCGAGACAGAAGTTTCAGATTCAGAAGAATTGTCAAAACCTTTGTGTCCCTTTTGCGGTATACTGCTTCAGAGATATGAGCCTGAATTTCTACTATCGGCATCCCCAGTGTAAGCTTAAATATGTCTTTGTACAGTATGACTAATCCTTGTTGTATAATGTAAATGAAACATTGGAAAGTAATCTTATAGGTCATTGTTTTAGTATCCTAGTTGAAAGCTGGTGGCCTACTTTTGTTTTGGCGACAATGTTCTAGGGAATGAGACAGGAGTACGTTTGTGTGTTCCCTTCCATTTTTCTTCATTGTACTTCAGGTATATATTATTTTGAAACGGGGAAAAGGCAATATAAGGTGTCTCGTTAAGGACGGCTCCAAGCATTCCCCTCTTCCTCTTTCAGGTGCAGTAAGTTTTTTTGTTTTATTTACTTAAGACAATAGAGGTAGTATTACTAACCTGTTAGACAATAGAGGTACTGTTACTAACCTGTTAAAAGGCATAGAATTGAAGTTTATTATGCTTTTGTCAATCAAAACCATGATATGCTTGTAAGTTCCTGGAAGCACCTGGGCCTACGGTACACGGATCATGATGTTCCACAGTAGAAAAGTGCAGCATCACAGTCTTGGTTGTTTCTTCTGACCCTAGCAAAAACACCGAACACGAAGATGTTGCCTCGCATTACGAGACTTAGCTGTTATGATTTCGTCATTCTTTTCGGATTCAAGTGTTTTAACCAATTGATGACGATACATGCATTGAAGTCAGGCAATAAATCATATTTTATTTTAGTAAAAAATATTACTACTGATTTGATCTCATTCACGCCAATAAAAAACGTGGATATGAAATCCATGCTCTGTCGCCACTCGCCAGTGGTGATGCTTGATTCTTATTTTATACAGCGCATGTCAGATGTTTTAGCAAAAATGACATTTATATATGGAGGGTTAAAAAGTCATATGATGATATTTCACTTCATATCTTTTCCATTATTTCTCTATTTTTAATTCTGAATGCGTTACTTGAGTCCCGTACCTTTGGTGAGATATTTAACCTGTTGCCCTCTCTTTCAAGCAATGTCAAGTGCCAAACTTTGGTTAGTCTTTGAATAAATAACATTTTTGTTACCATGGTCACCAATTCAAAAGCTTCACCTACTTATCTGACCAGCTATATTTCACTGACATTTGTATAGGACATCCATGTGATGATCTCATAGCAGGTCATCCAATGTACT
>JANJEY010000003.1:55231539-55244772 GCA_024703695.1 Erythroxylum cataractarum | reverse complement strand
ACGAAATCATAACCTAGTTTTTTCTCTGCATTGATCAACCTCACCTTCACCAAAAGACTCACTTGAGCGTCGGAGGGACTAATTGGGACACAACCCCCGACATGCCTTCCTTGTTTTGTAGGTACCTTGACGTTGAAGCTAATACAGAAAGCAGCCTATCACATGGAGCATAACGACAATGTTCAGTTCAACCAGAATCCGGCAGAACCAAATCTATATAAAGATGATGCTATGACAATCAATTTTATAAATAGTGATGATGGTTTGGGTGAGTTGTTGCACTTGTTGTTGATCCTCTAACATCATTTCTTTATTACACTTAGTTGGATCCACTTAACATTGTTTCCCATAACTATATATAATTGCAAAATAGGTGAGTGTTATGTAAAGAAACAGATCTTCTCTTTCCATAAATCAGGAAATTTTATCCACACATTTATGATGTGTGGATAAAATTAAATGACATAAGGTTGGAACACGCTAAATAAAACAGAAGATTTCGTGTAGTTACGTAATTGACATAATTGAATCCTTATGACTTCAAACGAATACATACTACACTTTCTTGGTTTAATAGTTCCCATCTCTCTAAATCTTAGAATCTAAGATCTAATCTTCCTTTTAGCCTATATTCCAATAACAATGTTGAGTAAACATATGTTCTATACTTACGATATAACATTAAAACTACATAGGCAAATAAGAATTGTAGTTATTTCTTCAATCAATTAAATAATCCTGTAGTCTATAGCCAAGTTTTAGCAAAATAATAGTAGGATTGAAGCATTAAATGCCAGAATAACATCGACTCTTACATGAGTAATTTTATTCTCCAAATTCATTCTACACCTCTCTCCTTCATTTTTTTAACCTCAAACCATCTTTATCCATTGTATACAACCTTATATAAAAACCCATCATCCTTGTTAATTTATCTATAATCTTGTTACATATATCATGCATCTATTTCTTATGAACAGGTTTATTCTTTTGAATTCTTATCATAATATAGACTCTAATATCCTATAGTATAGGCATTGTTGATTTGCACTTAATCTATATAACTTTTCTATTAATTGCATTATACAAATTATTATATATTATATTACATTTTACTCAGTGTTCTTGATGAAAACTCTACACTTTCTTCAAATTTTCATCAATAAATTCCTCATATCAAGTAGTTGAAGCTTCCGTTAGTTCTTTCAAGATTGACTCGAAGTTTTGATTGTTTAGAGATCTTACAACTTTCTTAAAAAGTTACTATGATTCAAAACCGACATTTCTTTGTATCCATTTGCAAAGATGAGCCTAAACAATTCTACTTCAAGTGTTGCAATTAAAACTTTATTAAATGAATTATATGATATTATTAAATTAAATTAAACTGAACCTTTTGTCTATTTCTAATTGTCATCAATCCTATTCAATTTTTTTAAAGCCTTAGTCCATCTTAAAGAAGTGTTATATTGTATATTTTGTCTCAATTCCTCATAATTGTCGATGAAAGTCCTTATTTCATAGCCCCTTAAAAGATGCACCATTTAAACTAAAGGTTTTCCTATAAAGTTTCAAAAGCTTATTATTTTAAAATGACAAATCCATACATATGTTGCTAAATATAGGTTAGCCTCTGATAAAATGGTTTTATACATTTAATCTTAAATTATAGTTATTATCAAAATTTTGAGTTAAATTTTAGATTTAAAGTATAATTTACTCGTTTATTAGATTTTTAATTAATCGATATAAAGATGATGATATGACAATCAATTTTACGTAGAGTGATGATGGTTTGGGTGAGTTGGTGCACTTGTTGATCATCTAACATCATTTCTTTATTACACTTAGTTCGATTCCTTAAAATAGTTAAAAGCCTTTAAAATAGTAAAGAGAAGCAACATGAACTCTATGGAGAAAAAAAAACAAAATATTTATTATTGTTGTTACTATATTAAGCTTAATTACTAAAATTAAACACCTATCCAAATGCTAATGCTTTTTTATAGTATGCACAGTGCATAGTGCATAGTGCATAATGCCTATTAAGTTTAACTGTTAAAAAAGGTAATAACTCATGACACTAGCTCTTTGCTTTTATTTCTTTCTATTTCTTCTTTCTTTTCTTGCTTTTTATTACTTCTTTCAATCTCTTATACCAAAAAAATAAATCTCAACTAGCTTCTTGAGACAAATCAAGACTTATATAATAATAAAGTCTCAAAATTGAAGACAACAAGCTAGAGAGTTGTGAAGAGAGGAGTGGAGAGTTATGAAGAGAGGAGTTAACGGTGACAATTAGGAGACTAATTAACTAGCAACAATAAGAAGAGTAGAGAATCTAATGAGGAGAGGATAGAAGAGTGAAATAATGAGAGGTTGGAATAAAATTGAAAATTTGGGTTAGGAGGATAAATTAGTATTTCTAATTTGGTCCATATATTTTCTAAAATTTCACTTCCTACCTAGTATTAACTAGTATTTCATTTTTTCGGTAAGTACTAACTAGAAAATTCAATACCTTAGTACAATAAAATACTATAAGATTGAGTATTACTTTTTAGCTAGTATTAACCAGAACAATATAATGCTCAATTCTTTGATAAGGGTTGCGACAATCCTACCTCCTTCCTTTTAAACTTATCTAATTAAGAAACAAGGTAAGTTTTAACATATATCTTAATGTGGTTTTCTATCTTCGGTCAATAGTAAGCACAAGAAAGGAGAGATAACATTCGTTGTACTCTGGGGTGACAACCTATTGTGAGTCATATGTTTCCTTCATTGATTGTTTTCTTAAGGAATTGAAGCTTGACATGTGTAATTGGTTACTCTTTGGCATCAACAACCTATCACCATCAACCAAATTTGTCGTACAACACCATCTTTAAATTACTACACAATTCAACAATATGTGCTCCCAAGCAAACCTACTACTTTGATTTGCTCTAATAAGTCTAATTCCACTTGAATTATAACATACAGAGTTGTAAATACTTCCTTCTAGCTTAATGCATTTGTTATATTATTGTGCCTCCTTAGTTTGAACTCCCATACAAAGTTATATCCAGTAAAAATATTCTTGTCATAAGGGTTGTCTCAGAAAAGCTTTTTTAGATTATAAAAATATTATTGGAAAAATTATTCATACAAATAACAAACCTAGTACTTAATAAATAAACCCACCAAACATCAAGGTAATACATCACTTCCAATATTTCCTTTTCATGGTTTGAGTATTGCTAGTCGATACCATTATGTTTATGACTTTCAAAAGCGACATGATATTACATCAACAGTTTTATCTTAAGCATCCATATGGACCTTAAAAGGAAAATTGGGTAGCTTTAGCATAAGTTGAATTGTATCTTTTAACTTTTCTAAGACTTCTTAACACCAACAATATTCTTGCTTTTTTCTGTTTGTAACAAATCAGTCAAGGGTGCCACTTTCATTAAGTAGCCCAGAACAAATTTATGATAGTAAATTTTCAAGTTAAGAAATCTTTGATAATCGCTTACCATCTTTAGGCTCTATCAATCAATGATTGCTTGTATCTTTTTTAGATCCATTCTTACCTAACCTTTGCTCACTAAATGTTATATTGCTATATCAAATACTTTCCTCAAGTGTTGTAAACATTATGCTAAATTAGAACTATAGACCACAATATCATCCAAACAGACCACCATAAAGTTGTCAAAAATTCATACAACACATCTTTCATTAAGTTGTAAAATATTGTAGAGGCATTTATGAAACCATATGACATGACTAAAAATTTTATGATTCATACCCAATTACACAAGTCATTCTTTTCTTATACTCTTCAACAATCTACATTTGCCAATATTCACTTTACATGTTGAATTTTGTGAACGCCACAATCCTTAATAATTTATCCATCAAGACTTTAACTAATGGAACAAGATATTTATTAGTGATAACTACCTTATTCAAGGGCTTAATAGTTTGTGCACATTTATAAAGTTGTACCTTGCTTCTTTTGGAACAATATTAAAGCGTCATAAAGGGTTTTAGATGATAGAATATAACTCACTTCTAAATAATTCATCAAATTGCTTCAATAATTCTACCAAATCTAATAAGAACATTCTATAAAAGGCACATGTAAGAGAATCAGATCTAGAATTAGCTCGACCTTTTTTCTCAATAAGGGGAAGAACCCTTAAAATGTCCTTAGGCCTCACATATTTTAATTCCTTTAATATCTTCGTAATAACATAAAAAACTTCTGCCATATGGTCATTAATATTCTCCCATACGTCTACAAGGTAAGTATCCATGCAATAATTTATATAATATAAATTTTACTCATGCATAAGCATTATATCTCCAAGATATAAATATAACGCCATTTTCATTGCCTTAAGAAAGGCAATGCCTAAAATCAAATTAAAATTATCGAGATGTATAACTATCATATTATACTTCTCATGCTAACTTTCAACACTAAATGGAACATTGTATATAACTCCTATTTGTGCATTCATCGTAAGAGTTTCATCTTTATAAGAGTTTGACTCAATTTTAGCCCAAACTTTCACCCTATTCACTTCGGTAATCACTGCATTAAGCAAGAAAATGCCATTAAGTCTAGCTTTGAATGGTCATTTGATACTTCACCATCTATTATGAAAAGCATTAACTTATCCTTCCTAAATTAATCTTAGGCATAATGAGTCTACTATATAATAAGTAACTATGATTTTTCTTTGTAGTTTTCTCACCTTATTTGGCCTTTTTGCTTTATTTGGACTTCCCTTCTTGATCATTCTTCTTTTAGCCACTATGGTCTTTATTCTCTTTCCTCTCACACTTTTCTTAGTAACTATTAGCTTTCAAATTTTGAGAAAAGGAGGAGGCTTTAGTCTTGCTTGGATTCTTGAAATCTACCAAAGCATTCACAACTATAATAACACCTAGAACATTCTTGATGTTTTACTAATGTAACTCTATTTGTGCCTATGGTTGTAACCTATAGTTGAAAAGATTATCCTCATCTAATATAATTTTCTATTTGTGCCTATCATTGTAACCTACAGTTGAAAAGATTTTCCTCGTCTAATATATTTTTAATATCCAACATTAAGGACATGAAATGTTTAACAATCCCTTATAGAACAATCTTACTTCAACTGCTTCAAGGCATCTCTAATAAGCCAAAAAGCATTATTTGGGGAATTGATACTTTAAGTCCTTCATCTTCTCCCATGTTTTTATAAGAGGATGACCAATACTAATTTTGGTAGAGGTCCTCATTCTCGATTATATTTTTGCATCTCCATCACGATACATCATCAAATGCTCTTTATGTATTTGCCACTTTGGCAACAACAAAGTACTACTCTATATATTACAAGAAGTTCTTAAGTTCTTTAGCATTCTGGATTTTCCAAAAAATTTTGGGTTTGTGCACCTTAAACATAGCGTTTTTAACTTGATCAACATTTGATTATAAACATCATATTTGGGGATTATTATCTTGAAACTAACTTCCTCTTATGTATTCAATAAGTCAACCACTTGATCTTGTAATACTTAGATTTTCTTTTCTAAGACTTTAAATTGAGATGGATAAAATGGAACTTCTTCACTCGTAGGCAAATGAATAATGAGTGCTTCCAGTTGAGTAATATGCTCCTTAATACTGATACCTCTAGCCATTAAACTAACATAGTTCTGGTACTATTTATTACTTTGCAAGAAACTCCAAGTTCACACTAACATATACCAAAGTTTAAGTATAGTAATTGAACCCCTACAATTCAACTTAACCTTTTCAATTCACTCATGTTTAAAGCGTTTTGCATAATAGCTTAAGTAAACCAATGTGATTAACTTATTCAATGAAAATGAATAGTAGAAAGAATAGAAAGATGTACAACATTTATAGCAAAAATGTCAACCATTATATACTCTCATAATAGTTGCAAAAGGTACGAAACTTCTCTCTTAATGAATGAATCTTTTACTCAAATGAGTTATTTATAGGTATTTAGAGACTTGTTGAACAAGAGTATAGGAATGTGGGTATTGAGTCTACGAAGCCTCTAACTTAGATGAGGGTTGACAGCTCCAACCACTTTACGCATTACTTTAGTTAGTAGTTTATCTAACTTACCACTTATCTACTCCTAAGTTAAAAAAAACATAAGATAAATGAAGATAAGATATGTTATCTATGTTTTTTTTCCATGTCCTCCCAATTTTTTCACGCTTCAATTACTAATAATCTTCATCCAAAAGTAAAGGTTAACTAAGTTCTAAGTCAATTTGCATATTGGTTAATTGATAGCCATTTATGGTCTACTCTATTTGTCTATAGTTCATAATTTAAGGATCATTTCATCCTTAGTCCAACTAATAATGTTTAAGGCAAGTCTAACTCATTCTAATGAAGCCAATCAAAGCACTATGGTCCATTGATGATCCCTTCTAGTTAAGTCATCTTGATTTCTTTGACATACCTTCCTTGTGCCTAAATTCTGTTTGACATTGGCCAAGACTCACTAATGACTTGCAAAAGGATCTTACAACGGGACTAACATCTACCATCTATCACTTAAAAAAAACTATAAATAGCGATTAAAACGTTAAATGAAAATAATCTTACTTATCTAAATCAAAATTAAAAAAAATCACAAATCACATTTGTTTATCTATCAATAACTTGAGATATCAATCATTGAGAATAAACTATAACTCTTATTAATCAATCATCAAACACTAGTCATGATCTTCTGGTAAATTTTAGTTAAAGAACCTAGTAGTGAGATTTTAGGGAACGATGGAGAGAAAAATACAAAACTTTTGAAAGATATATTAACAAAGGATGCATTAGTGTATGAAAATCTTTATTTTATTATTTAGTTGAACAATTTAATAATAATTGACCTAAGATTTATACTAACTGTTAATCAAAATGAAATCGTAAATTGAACCCATTTTGAACGAAGAAGGCATATCAACAATATGTGAATAAAATTTCTAAGGTCATGTTTCTATTTTCATGTTTCATTTACGTGCTTTGCATACTTATAGACTTGAGTTTAGTTTTTTAAAAACATTTATGTCTTACCTTCAATAAGGTTATTAAAGATTTATTATATTAAATTTAAATTCACAAATTTATTTAGTCCTTACAGTTAATAATTGATTAGTCATTTAAAATAAACTTAAGAACATTCAGAAAATTGAGTTTATGAATATTAATTATTATATTAGATGATATCATAATTTCTTTCTTTTTACTTTTTGTTTTTTGTTGTATAAACAAAGTTAATGAGAAAGTCAAGTCAGTTTTCTCATTTTTATAATTTGTTAACACATTTTTCAAACTTGCATGATAATAAAAATAATCCAAAGAAAAAATTGAAACAAAATGACGTTCGTCACTAGAGAAGGTGGAAGCGTTGATTCACGTGGAAAGCCAAAAATAAAAAAAAAAGAAAAAATCTTAATAATAACATGTCAAACAGATAGGGCCCACCAGGAAATCACTGGCTACCAGTTGCTCATGGTATGTATCTATCACAATCAAAATTTCAGTATAGGGTCCACCTTCGAGACATCAGCTTGTGCGGTCCCCAACCCCATTGTTTTTATTTATTTATTATGTAAATAAATAAAACCTCATAATTCTAAATTGATTAGAATAGTAATATCTAATAATTAGAGTACTCTTAAAGTATTTTGCCTTTCTACTAATTACATATATTATCAAATTTTTCCAGATCTCACGTCTTAGCAGAGTCTCGTTATTATTGCGTAAGTATATTGTTTTTTTTTTCACTTTACATTTATATATAAAATGTTAAATTTAATAAATAAAAGGTATGCTTGACCACTTTTAGTTATTGAAATGAAAATCTTGGTGATGAATTATAATAGTATTCATAAAGAAATGATGAAGAGTGACGTAAAATAAAAGTTAAATTAAAATTGTATAGGTAAAATATAGGGCAGGTGCACATAGCTACACAATCCATATTGTATTCTACAAAGAAAAAGAAGCAAGATAACGTAACCCAGCGGTCAATTGGGTAATAAAGGTTGAGTAAGTGAAATTTAAGTTTTGTTCTCGAGCTTGCTTGACATTTATATAAAATACAATGAAAACGTAATGAAAAACTCTGTTCTCTTTTATTTATCTAATATAATAAAATTAAGTCCTTCAAGTGTTGCGTTGCGTTGTGTTGTGTTGGGTGGATCAGGTTCAGATTCAGGTTCAGGATCAGACATCAGTTATGACATGAGAGACAGGGATGGAAATGGTTAGATCGGATGGGCTTTTTATGGAACCAAAATGGTGAGCGAGTAAGTGAGTGGTTTCATGTCATCACATTCATATTCGCAAGGCATAAATAATATAAAGAGAATATAAATGTGTCGAAAACAAAACAAGAAGATAAAGGAGCAAGAAGGAAGCTCCAAAAAGGCCAAAGGAAGGAAGGAGCACAAACGGACGATCCGAAGAACACACTCTCCTCTCTCTTAACTCTCCTTCTCAACTCCGCTCTATCTACACCGACCATCGTCACTAAGATCAACACACCAACCAAATAGAATGAAATAAAACTTAACCTGATTAAAAGAAAAAGGCAAAATTCTCTCTCTTTTGTGCCCATACTCTTTGTTTCATAAGAATAACTATTACAGAGCAGAAGTATTTTCTTTTTCTTTTTATTATTCAGTTCCTTGTACAAAGCGATCCTCCGGTGAGTGCGCTCTGCCCTTTTGCTCATCAATGCTAACGGTTTAGGATAAGTCAGGTACAGGTACCCTTTTCTTCTGTAACTTGATTGTTTTTCTTTTTTGATTGTCAAACGTTCCATTTGGGTCTTTGTCAAATCTTTCTTTCTTTTATTCTTTTCATAAAAATCTCAAATTTGATCATTCTGTTAAAGGAAAGGGACATTAAAATCGGACCTTTGCTCGGGAATCTGAAGAAGCCTATCTTTGGATACCAAGAAGCTGTGTTCTTTGTTTGATCATGGCGGTTGCAGAGAATGCTGGAGCCAGGAACGGGTCTTCAGGTCAGAATTTTGATAGCACTGTGGTATCATCGGACCCCAACGGAACACAAGATCTCGAAACATCAAAACCCAGGAATGATTCGGTCATAAACAGTAAAGAATCCAATTTCCAGAGCCAAAACAATGATCAGAGTGTTAACGGCAAGCCTGAGGAAGCTGCAACACCCGCTTTAAGCAATGGCAAGACTACTGGAACCCAGATGCAGTCTGGGTTTGGTATCAATCAGCAAGAAGTGGTGGCCAAGTCTGGTGGCTTTGCTTCTAATCTGAGGCCTGATTCTAACGGGGCCAATAACATGAATGATTTGGTGGAGATGTTGTCCAAGCTTAATCCCATGGCTGAAGAGTTTGTTCCTCCTTCGCTTGCTAGCAATCACGGCTATTTGGCTGGTGGGTTTGGCTATACTAACAATTTTGTAGTGCAGAATAATCATGGCAACGCCAACGGACATACTAACAAAAGGGTATTTTTCAATTTCCCCTTATTTATTCGTTTCACCAAAGTCTTATCTACTTTCCTGTTTGCCTGGGAATGGTAGACGGTAACTGATGATGAAGTTTTTACTTCTATCGGCCTACAGAATTTCTGCAGCGAAAAAGCATAATGATTTAGGGTCTGGTCTAGTTTCCTTTTTTATCTAGTTTGCTATTGACATTCTTTGTCTGTTGGTTCAGAAGAAGAATGTCTATAATCAAGGAAGGCGAAGGATGAACAGTAGGACAGGTATGGCTCAGCGAGAGGAGATAATCAGGAGGACTGTCTATGTCTCTGACATTGATCAGCAGGTAATAGTTGCATTTACTGTTCTGTTTTGGAGTTTTCACTAGGTTTCTTTATCATCTTGAGGGTTGCCAGTTGACCTTAAGGTTATTTTTTGTCTTTGCCCTTATTTAGGTTACTGAAGAGCAGCTGGCAGGTGTCTTTGTTCATTGCGGACAGGTATCTGGTTTAGTTTCTTCACAGTTGCCCTTTTCCCTTTCGGCAATACTAGTTGTAAGTCTAACTGATCTCTTTCCTTTTATGTTTGGACAAAGGTTGTTGATTGTCGTATATGTGGTGATCCTAATTCCGTTCTCCGATTTGCCTTCATTGAGTTTACTGATGAAGGTATGCAATTAACTTATTTAATATAGTTTACTTGGTTTTTTAACTTTCTTATTTAATATCGTTTACTTGGTTTTCTTTCTATCTGGAATTGAACGCGAATTGTTATTGCAGAAAGTGCAAGGGCTGCCTTGAATTTATCAGGAACCGTTCTTGGATTTTACCCCCTTAGAGTGCTGCCATCCAAGACGGCTATTGCACCTGTTAACCCGACATTTTTGCCAAGGGTGAGGAAGTTTGTTCTCTCAAGCCTTTCATTTTGGATATTTAAAAAGGCATGTTTGTTCTTATATCCAAATTTGTAAAGAAGGCTTGGTTATCTAATGTCGTTATTGTCTTTATCTTCAGTCAGAAGATGAGCGTGAGATGTGTGCAAGGACAGTGTACTGCACAAATATTGACAAGAAGGTAATATTAATATAAAATACGATGAATATTTTGAGTGAAAAAAGTGATACTTATTATCCTAATTCTGTTGTTCAATTGATACAGGTTACACAGACAGATGTCAGACTCTTCTTTGAAAGCTTTTGTGGAGAGGTTTGGAATAAAACAAACTTACCTACTTTAAAACATTGCTTGTGTTTGAACTTGGGGCGATATTATATTGAAAATTCCCCTTGCCATAGATTCAACGCTTGAGGCTGCTTGGAGACTATAATCATTCAACTCGTATTGCATTTGTTGAATTCACAATGGTAACCACTCCTTCTTGCATACGGTTACTATCATTTATACATATGTTACATTCTTCTTTTTCAGTATATCTTGTATGATAGTCACTACGACTGTGGTTTGCTGAGAAGAAGATATTTTTCTGGAATTTAATACTCTTTGATCATTAGATTCTTACTGGTTTCATTTTGCTTTCTACCAACTTTTGGGTCCATGCACCTAAAATTCTGAAACAGAAGTGCCATATATATGTTGGGAATGTTTGGTTTCAATCCAGATTAATAATATCTTTTCTTCCTAGTTTATCAGTTTCAAATGAGAGTCCATGTTATTTGACCTCGTGCACCCTAAGATGTAGGGCCATTGAAGTTAGGAATTTGTTTCTTGTGAACTGTGTTTCATTGAGTGTGACCCTTGTACAAGGTATTGTGTCCTAAAGCATCATGCTGTGGTACTTGCATAATATTGTGAGTTATCTATAACTTTTGGGAACTCGCGAATCATGTGTCACTTAATAGATTATGAGTATACCAGTAATTGTCAATTTCCTCACTTAAAGATATTCATGGTTCTGTAATTAACAATTGAGACCAAACTTTGAGGATAGCAGAAAAGTGGTTGAGTTGTAAATGGATCGTGGAAAATGCTCAATTGGTGCAATAAATTGGGATAATGCAAACACTTCTTTTAATCATTCCTAAAGCATTATCCCTACTGATGTTGCTGCTACCTATTTATTTCTCCTGCTTTTCTTTTCCATTTCGTTATCTAGTCTCTTTCTCTTGTTAAACCCTCTCTGTCGATTTGTTTTCTTCTCTGTTTTTTCATCCAGTTTTTTTCCTCTTTTGGAGCTTCTCTCTTTTTGTACCTCTGAGCAAGATGCAGTAGATAAGCTGTTACAGGAAAAGGTGCTGACATGTTAATGTCTGTCCTGGAGTGGGCATGCATGGATATGTTTTCTTATGGCTTTTTTAATGTATAAAAGTGAAAAATCTTGCTGCAGTAGTGGAAACCTCACAGAAAGTGGATGATTTACTTTATGAATCATGAAAAAGCTTGTACTTAAGCTTCTTTCCAGGTCTTAATTAGGATAAGATATGTTCACTTTTCAATGTTAAACAAGCTTGTCAGTCTGGAGGTTAGTAGCTCTAGTTATTTTCAAATCTCAGTATTTTCTATGGTGCAGGAAATATACTTGGGACAATATTGAGAATTTTAGGGGATTTCACTTGGATATGTTAATGAGGCTTGAAATGAATACATGCACGTTCATCTAATTAAGAATGTTAGGAGGTCATACATGTCTATTTCGTTTATGCCTTTTGCAATTGTTGTAATTTCTCAAAATTGTGTACCCATACTTGGAAGTGAATTGGAGTTACAGATTCATAAAATATATAAAGGTGAAGCTGAAAATAAAAGAAAAAGTTTAGACATGTATGTTTTTTGTCATCGATTCCTGATAACATTCTTGCCTCCCCTGTCCTGTTTGCCTCATGTATACTTTTATGCTTTAGTTGAACGGTGAATATACCAGAGAAGTTGATCATGTTGTTTCACATTGATCCTGATCTAGAATGTATCTCAATGCATAGTAATTTCACATCGATGAATGTGATCCTAAGTCTAGAATGTACCTCAATGCATAGTAATTTTTAAAAATTATGTTAGGTTTAAACTTTAAAATATGAAATGTATCTTTTCGGTTGCATCTGCAGTCTTAATGTGGTTGAGTATAGCGAAAGGTTTTGCATATAATGCCAGTTCACAATTATCAGGATAAAGTTGAATATGTCCATTTGGGTGAGAACTTAAAAAGATATTATAGAACGGGTCCATCTCTTAGCTTAGCCTAGATTGGGAATAGAGACTGTTTATGCTTTGGAATGTTGATATTAGATAGTATAGAATTCATTTTGATGCATCAACTAGTGTGCAATTAATATGGAAGTATTAAGTAAATGATAAAACTTATGATGTTAGTACAGGAACTGATTCACTAACTCGTTAACTGGAGTGAAAACTAATATGGCAGCACCTATTAAACCATAACTTATATGATAAGGTCCAGAATCTGGATGGCTGGATATCTTATTCTCTGAATTTCTCCAATGACCCCTACCTTTATACCCTCATTCATGATTACCTCATTTTTGCAAGTTTCTCATAATGAAAATAGGTGTTGATTGCAAAATATGCTAGCTTTCATCGTTTACTTTTCTAATGAAACAAACGTGTCTGACTGTGCAGAGAGCTTATATGAATGCTCTAGTGTTATATCTCTGAGAACAGGATCGAGTTATCCGACGATTGATCAAAAAATCAAATTCAACTCCCTTCCCTTTGTTGCGATTCTTTGGTCGACCTATTTTGGATAAATTTTCAGACTCATTC
>JANJEY010000003.1:55175001-55187692 GCA_024703695.1 Erythroxylum cataractarum | reverse complement strand
GTTACTAGTTCCTTCAATGACCAAACCCATTTTATCAACTTTAATTGCAATTTTTGACATTTAGGCTAGCTTAGACCGTTTTCATTTGGTTCCAATTAAGTGAGACGACCCGAGGTTGCAACCTATACCGCAATCTTGGAATTTATTATATTTGATCGGTTTCCAAGGATCGATCGTAAGGTCGAATCGACAGAGCTGCGATTAATGACGTCGTATCTTCTATGTTTTGCTTCTTTTGTCTTTTCACTTCTTCCATGTTTTTCTTCTTTCTGTGATGACGTCATATGGTCTGTGATGACATCATATCTTCTATGTTTTGCTTTTTCTACTTTTTGCTTCTTCTATGTTTTGCTTATTATATCTTTTCACCTCTTTTATGTTTTGCTTCTTCTGTGATGATGTCATATGGTCTGTGATGATGTCATATCTTCTATGTTTTTTTTCTTCTGCTTTTTGCTTCTTTTATGTTTTGTTTCTTCTGTCTTTTCATTTGGCTTATCTTCCGGTCCATTTTTGAACCTTTAGAAGATAGACTCCATCTTCGAGGTCTTCATAAAAGTTGTAGATCTTGAAATCCTATTTCGTACCATCTAAAGAACATCCTAATCCGATATCTTTAGTTAAAGTTATAACAATTTTCTCCATTCGTCTGTCTTTTTCCATTCGTTTGCTTTTTCCTTTGGTTTCGTCTATACCTATCTTTTGTTCCATTTTTGGCCCTTCAAAAGATAGAATCTGTCTTTGAGATCTTCGTAAAAGTTGTATATCTTGAAGTCTTCTTTCGAACCATCTAAAGAACATCCTAATTTAATATTTGAAGTGAAAGTTATAGCAAATTTTCCCATTTGTCTATCTTTTTCCATTCGTCTGCTTTTTCCTTTGGTTTTGTCTATATCTATCTTCTGTTCCATTTTTTACCCTTCAAAAGATAGAATCTGTCTTTCATATCTGTATAAAAGTTGTAGATCTTGAAGTCCTCTTTTGAACCATCTAAAGAACATCCTAATCCGATATCTTTAGGGAAAGTTATTGTAATTTTCCCCATTCATCTATCTTTTTCCATTCGTCTACTTTTTCCTTTGGTTTCGTCTATATCTATCTTTTGTTCCATTTTTGACCCTTCAAAAAATAGAATCTATCTTTGAGGTCTTAATGAAAGTTGTAGATCTTGAAGTCCTCTTTCAAATCATCTAAAGAAAACCTTAATCCAAGTTCTTTAGAGGACGTTTTGCTAAATGTCCCAAAATAGGTATAGTATAGTTGTTTGATTCCGAATGTTGAGCTTCGGAAATGGGGTCCAACATTTTCAAAGAAGACTAACATAATCTAAAGAACAACAAGGTTCTAGTGGTTTTCCTCTAACACATGTACTCTCGTGTGTTATAACCACGTGTGTTGCTACCAAATTGACACATGGCTCATTACATATGTGCCATTTGTCGTCCATATACAAATGCTACATGGTAAAATTCCATTGGTCTATTTTTCCTAGTCCAAAATTCAAAATACCCCAAATTTTTGGAAATTCCTAAAATTCACCAAAAATTATGAAATAATAACAATTGTCTCTAAATAAAAATTTCCATGATTTAATCGCATTTATAAATCCACTTTACCTGGAAAAATGTAAATGAATGCATGCACAATTTATTTGTACGTGTCGAAATACAGTGCACTGAAATTTCTCAATTTTTATAACCCCTAACTTGGGGTGTTACATCTTTTCTTAGGTTTTGCTTTTCACTTGGAACTTGAAATTTTTTTCTTTTTTTGCAGTTTAAGATCTGTTGTTTCCTTGCTTTTTCAGTATTCATAGTTATGGACCCTGAAACTGATCTCTGGGTTTGAGTTGGGTACTGAAAAAGAATTAGTAAAGCCATCTTGACACCATAAAAAAATTGTGATACTTTGTCGTTGCCTAAGAATAATGTGAAGATCCCTGCCATTGCAGAACTCCATCAACAATTAAGAAAAGTTCTCTGTCTCAAACTGTGAATAAAGTGTTGGCAAAAATGGATGATCCAACAAACTCATAATCTCTCTCTCAGTTTGAGCTCTCAACAACTTCTTTCTTCCTGCCAACATTCCTTTATCCATAACCTTCATAGTAAACAAACAACCCATCCCTCTTAACTCTGCTAAGAATACACTACCTATATCTCCACATCCAAGTTTCTTTAATAGCCTAAAATGACCTAAACCAAAGTTTCCATCTTTAACCTTAACACACTATATTGCATCCTATATAATATCATTTCCCCTGTGGGGTTCTGATGAGCAAAACCTTTTAAAATTGGATTCATTTGGGTCGCAACTCAAACTGCTCTTTTCACGCTCTTCAACTTCACAATAATGGAATATGGTGGTGGTGGGGTGTGACCGAGGCAGTCAAAGGGGATCACTCACAAACTTCTAAATTTTGTAACTTAAATGCATCTTTTCCTTGGAACAAATCAATTATTTCTATTACGAGGTTCTTATCTTATTCCATGAGCATCCATTCATCCATTCGTCCATTTTCTATAATCTGAACCCCTTTTTCCTTTCGATTTTCTGTCTTGATTTTTTCACTGCTAACTTCAATTTGATTCCCTTGTATAGTCATAATTTTGACTTTAATTCTTTTCCTTATATTCTTACAACTTTTTGCTCCTCTTCCTAAATTTATGGATGCTTCTTTAAACGAATCTTTCTTTCAATTTCTTCGTTTTGAAAGGCTAATTAGTCTTAAAGTATTTGCTTCTTTCTTATCAATCCACTTTCCATATTTATTCGAGTTTTCAAATTCATCTTCCTTTTCAACATTTTTTTAATGGCATCAAGAGACATTTCTCTACATTTCATTTCCCATGTAGCTTATTATTCTCTTCATCTTCCTTTATTACTTGCTCGCACATAATGGGGACTTGGATTCTTTGTGATCTTTCCCCAATTCCAAGGCAAAAATAGCTTTTTGTGCTCATTCTATATCTCTCCAACGATATTCTTTCCATGTATTAACTCTTCTTCAATGTTTGCATGCTTTTCATTTTCATTTGCAAATAGTCTAGCTTGAGAAACTTCTTATTCCTCCTTTAAGAACTCTCATAGCTTTGTATGTAAAGGTGCTCTTAGCACAAGTTCTAGTAAATAAATAAGTGATAAGTAAAATTATTCTTGTATAATTTTGGGTTGAATTGGAACTAATTTGACTTATCTCTATGTGAATTTGAAGCTTTATTTGGGTAGTTCTCTCGCATTTCAACTTTGTTGCTTGATACGTGCAAATGGATAGATTTCAGGGGTGAAAGACATAACTTTTACTGTGGATGTTGGAGTAAGTTAATTCAAGGACATTTTCAAAGAGGACTCTGAGTTCTACAACTTCTGTGAAGACTCTGAGGAGAGATTCTATCAAATGAAAGGTCAAAGTTGCGTATTTTGAAAATGGCCAGTGAATGTCCATTTAATGGACATGGCTTGGCCAAAGTCACTTCTAGATCCGAGAAGGTCCGTTTAATGGACATCGCCTGGCCAAAGTCACTTTTAGACCCCAAAAGGTCTTATTAACCGACATCATATCCGTTTAACGAACATTGTTTGCCAACTTCATTTTTTAGACCCGAGAAGGTCCGTTAAATGGACATCATGTCTGTCTAACGGACTTTGGTAACCCAATGACGATCTACCTTCCCCTATTTAGCAAAAACTAGGTTTATTTGAACCCAAGACACTATAAATACTCATTTTTAAGACCTAATGAGAGGGCTAGACACTGAAAACGAGGTTACCACTTAAGGAGGCACAAAATAAGAGAAAAGGAGGAAGTTTTGGGGATTGCATCAAGGATTATAAGCAATCTTGTTTTGTGTTCTTTCTAGTTTCTCTCTCTACTCTTCCTTGAATGTTGAGCATATTTCTGTGTATGATTTTTGTTATCCTGTTCTAGAACTAGACCTCATTTAGGGTGAGGGATGTAGCCTATTTGGGAGATTGATTTGTATTTTATGGATTGATTGGTGTTGAATGAAAGTTCTTAGGTTATGTTTATCTCCCTTGCTTTTCACTGTTGTCTCTATGCTTGATCTCCATAGATGCAATCTTAGGAATCATATGATGAACTGAGAGGTTAAGTATGGTTTATGCACTAGGAAGATAAACACATTAGACTTAGAGATAGAGATATCCTAAGCTAGTATGATAACTTGTGGTTGCTTGTTCTTCATGCATTTAACTAGTTAGTTGCACATTGAGAGATGGTAATCAACTAGTTAGATATTCTCATATGTCTTGAGAGAGAATATGAGTAAAGTTGTGCAATTGTTATTATAACCTATCATTCAATCAATTTCATAATTTATTAATCATCCCTTGAGTGGGTGAACCTTAAGCCCTATGTTTAAATCATCAAGTTACACTTGTCTGTTATTTTCTACAATTTACTGTCCACCTATTTCCAACAATCAAGTAATTAGGATTAATTCGGTGGTGAGAGTTTTAGTTATTGTGGGAGACGACCTTGGAATACTCGATTTGTAGATACTAGGAACGACTCTGTATATTTGCAGATTATGTCGACTAATAAGTGATTGGCTGTGATGCTTGATTTAGGTCACTAAATTAAATTAACATTAACTTATTATCAATTAGGATAAATTAAATTAAAATCAACTTTTTATCAATTAGGATTAATTATAACTAATTTAAGTTATCTAAGTTTTATTAAGAATTTACATTAAAAATTTACATTTTAAATTAGAAACCTGAATCCCATATTATCATATAGCATACATGTGACAATAGGAGCCATTTATTGATGATGTGACACTGAATGGAAAGAAATTTAACTCCATTTTATTTTTCCTCCATTTAGGGTTCATTTTGAATATTTTAAAAACTTTAAGGTTTTAATTGAACGCTCTAAATTGTTAAAGTCCAACTTGTATTTTGATAAAATGTTAAGGTCTAAAATGTATTTTTTGGCCAACTTATATTTTAATACAAACATTAAGGTTTAAAATGCATTTTTTAATCTAATTATTGTTTCTCCAATCTTAGGGTTCAATGATTATCAAGTGAGGACATGAATTATGCATTCTTTTATAATTCAGTCCTATTAATGAAAAACATAAATAGAATCATCTTTCTCTAAGCTTCTTTCGCAAATGTGATTTAGTCTTATGAAGAACTATTTGAACTTGTATTTGATGACTTCTTTAATAGCCTGAGGTCCTCTTCTGCTTGTTCCTTCTCTCTACATATCATTCAATATATTGTCTCTAGATTCATATTTTTACTCCTTTTAAAGATACAAATATGGATAAGGCCCTATTCGAACTAAATGATGATAAGGCACATGGTTTAGATGACCTTAATGCATTTTTTTTCTCAAAAGTCTTGGAGGTACACCAAGGATATTATAACGAAAGTTGTCTTTGAATTTTTCAAAGAAGGTAAAAATCCTTGAGGAAATTAATAAGACTTTTATTAGCGTTATCCCTTAACACAATTCTTTGAAAGAATTT
Organism: Erythroxylum cataractarum; assembly: GCA_024703695.1. Lineage (NCBI taxonomy): Eukaryota > Viridiplantae > Streptophyta > Magnoliopsida > Malpighiales > Erythroxylaceae > Erythroxylum > Erythroxylum cataractarum. The sequence goes on along the minus strand of JANJEY010000003.1, from coordinate 55,182,188 downwards.
AGGCCAATGTCTTATTGTAGCATTATCTACAAGATCCTTTCCAAATTATTAGCCTCAAGACTTAATTTTTTTTTTGAATTTTATCATACATCCATCTTAATATGCTTTTATAAGAGGAAGAAAAATTGGGGATGCTATTTTACTTGCTTAAGAACTATTTAAGAATTATAATAAGAAGAATTTTTTTGAGATATATGTTATTAAAGTTAATTTTCACAAGGGCTTTGACCCTATCAATTGGCAATTTATCATTCATATGTTAGAAACATTTAGATTTCCTAGTCAATTCATTAATTTGATTGATCAATATATATAAGTATTATATCCTTTTGCATCTTAGTTGATGGAGAACCTGTAAAAATAGATTCAAGTGCCAAGGTTTTGAGGCAAGGGGGTTCAATATCCCCTTCCTTTTCCACTATTTGTATTGTAAGTTCTCAATATATTGATTAGGGAAAGTATAAAAATGGAAAAGAGCTATAAGTATATGTTGTTAATAATTTATAGATTATCATTTACAGATGATTTACTTCTCTTATCTAGTGCTGACCTCAATTCCATTGTAGCTTTAACGAATTATCTAAGAACATTCAAGGATTTGTGAGGTCTTATTATGAATAAGGATAAAAACTATGCCATTCTTTCTTCTTGTATAGTTCCTTTTGCTACCTAGATTTCCCATTTGACTTGCCTCCAAATCATGGAACTAACTTTTACATATTTAGGAATCCTATTCTCCTACTAAAACCCAACATTTAAAGAATTCATTTCAGTAATTGAAAAGATTTAAAGGAGAGTTAATTCTTAGAGCAACAAAAGCTTATTTTATGATAAAAGAACCCAACTCATAAACTCTATTTTGAATTATATACACATTTATTGGATTTCACATATATATCTTCCAATAAGCCTAATTAAGATGACATAGGAGATTCTTAATTCCTTTCTATGATTTGGTAAAACCACTAGGAAGTCAGCACCAAGGTTAAATGGAGAGTGAAATGTATACTTTAAAAGATGAAGGGCCCTTGAGAATTTGTTCAATAAAAATCAAAAATAAAATCCTTATGATTAAGAGAATATGGAGACTGTTAAACGACAAGGAAGCCTTGTGAGTAAAGTGGGTTTATATGTAGTTTTAAGAGAATATAAAGACTACTAAAATACAAGGAATCCTTATGAGTAAAGTGGGTTCATATGCAGTTTTAAGAGAATACGGAGATTGTTAAAAGACAAAGAAATCTTGTGAGTAAAGTGGGTATGCAATTTTTAAGGGGAAAAAACTTCTAAAATGTTAAGTTAACATCAAACACATCTTAAACAATGGTGAATATACTAAGATTGAGAAAGCAAGTGAGGCTTTTGTTTAAAAGCAAACTTGGAGATAGAGCTACCACCAATTTTTGGTTTAATATTTGGTGTAATTTAGGACATTTGCATGTTAGCAATAGTTTCTTATGTTAAAGAACATCATACATCAACAAGGTATTATTAAGGAAATGCGTTGTGACAAGCTCGATCATCTGAGTGCTTATACTCTATTAGCCCTTCTGAATCTTGCCTAAAATTCTCACTAGGCTTAATAAAAATGGACAACACCATTTAGTTGAATCATTCTTCAAGTTTTTTAAGATTGAGATTACTAAAAGACAAGGAAGCCTTGTGAGTAAAGTGGGTTCATATGCAATTTTTAAAGGGCAAAAACCTCTAAGTATGAAACTAAGATCAAAGACATCTTGAAAAATGGTGAATATATTAAGATTAAGAGAGTTCAAATGCAAACTTGGAGATGGAGCTATCTCCGGTTGGTTTAATAATTAGGGTAACTTGGGATTGTTGAATGTTAGTAATAGTTTCTGATATTTAAAGACCACCATACATCAACAAGCTACTGTTAAGGAAGAACTTTGGGACAAGGCCTATCACCTGAATGTTTGTACTTTATTAACCTCAAGATTCTCACTAGACAATCAGAAAGGATAACACCATTTGATTGAATCGTTCTTTAGGTTTATTCTCTAATAAGTCTTGTAATATATTTCTTAAACTAAACTTGCCTAAAGTCTAAGGTGCTTTTGTAAAATATGGTGCGGTTTAAAGAAGCCTATCTTAAAGCCTCTTCTATCCTATAGTTGACTATCAAAAAGAAGTTGTCCACTCTTTATAAAATACACAACTCTGACTTCATCATCGATTACTGTCCTAAGTTACATTCACATAATGTGGTGTGGTTTAAATAAGCCTCTCCTAAAACTTCTTTTATCATATTATAGACTATTAAAGAGAAGTTGTTCACTTTTGATAGAATACAAAACTCCAACTTCATCATCAATCATTGTCCATTATATAATCAGCATCCTAAATCAATTATCAAATTGTTTTCCAATATTGTTACCAATCAAGTTCCTTAGATCTAATATGTAATACCTATAACTTGAATTTTCATAATAGGGATTTCTCTAATCTCATCACTCTGTTAAGTAATAGCTGAGGAAGAAGCTTAGAAGATCTTTTGATAACTAAAATAGCTTATAGGTGCTTAGTTTATGGACTATAGAGTGAAAAAACTTTGGGATCTTTAAAAGCACTAACTATCGTCTATCTTTACTACTCATGGAGATGGAAAAGGTCAAACCAAGGAGATCATATCCATCCATTAGTTACAACTTCAGTGTAGTAGTAGCTTCTTAAGAAATTGTGATTTATGATTTCAATTCTTAAGATGACTAGCTACTGCTAGCAAAAGCATACTCAAGCTAAGGAATTACATGTTAATTTATGTTATTTTAGCCAATCGGTTGATTATAATTTTGTATATGACATTATTATCAAGATAGGATATTGATATAATGATAATACTTGCATACCTTATGTTTCTTTCTTATGAAGAAAGTAATTAATCTTATAAATTATAAGTATAGAGAAACTTAAATAAATGTATGAATGTTTGTTAAAGAATAAGTTTACTAAAATAGCTTAATTATGAACATCTCAAATAGAATATTACTTATATGTACATAGATTTTCTTATTATGATGATTATATCATTGATCCTTATACTTGAGATTACCAAAGTATCTTGTATGAGAATTACTAAATTTTTATGTTGGCTATGACCTATTCTATTTATGGCAGCTTAGTCAATAGAACTTGGATATAATATGAACTATATGAAGATAATTGAATTAGTGAATAAATGATTCATCACTCTAAAATTACTAGGGAGAATGTTCAAGTTAGAGTGAATTGAGATTTGAAAGCTATTTTCAAAATTCAATTATAAATTAATTACGAATTAACAAGAATGAATAAGATTGAATTTAAAAGAATAGATATTAATTTCATGTTCTATGTCCAATTGAAATATCGAATGATGAATGGATTAAATTATAAATCGTAACTATACATAACTAGGTTAAGTTAAATTTCTTTGACATTTCTAATATTTTGTTGATCATGACATATTATTAGATGTTAATCTTGATTTATGATTATAAATTGTTTAATTGAAGAATTAAAGATAAATTAAAAGAAATTTTAATTTATATAATTCTAATTATAATTTATAATCATTATCAATATATTAAGAACTTAATAGATCACTCATAAGTAGTAGTTAAAAAGAGAAATTTAATTTAAATTAAGTTTAATAAAATCAAATATTTTACATTTGAATCCAAAAGTTTCTTAATCAAATATAAAAAATTTAATTTTATTAAAATTATAACTTTAATTAGAGTAACAACTTATAATTGATAATTCAAAACATTTTCTTTTAAAGAATTCAAATAAAGTAAATTGATTAATATTTTCTTTTCAAGATACTAACTTAATGTGACCTGATAGAAAAACTATAAAATTTTATTTTTCTACTATAGTCATTATTCATATATGATTAGTTTCCCAATTCTGTAGTAATTAGTATTGTTACTTTCAAATGTTAGCATAGCAAGATGGAGGATATTTCTTGTAAAACTTTTAAGTTTTGCTAAACTTAAGTTTGAATTTTATAATCTCCCTATTTGTCCCCTTTTCAATACTGGTCGGGCCGGTCGTGCTGGACCCGAACCCAGTCACAACGACCCGTTGGTCGATCGGTCCATCTTTCAAAGTTCAGTCTCATACTTATTGGTTACGCCAAGCCCAGGTCCAGTCCACCCATCCGTGGCCCCATTTGCAGGTGGAAGCCTTCCATGCATACGTAAAGACTTAAACCTAACATCTACTCCATATATATAAGGTATAACTCTGCCATAAGAGAGGTACGTAATCAGAACCCTAGCTTCTCTATTCTCAGCTATAAAACCCTCACAAAAAGACCGACTTGAGCATCGGAGGGGCTTATCAGGAAACAACTCCCGACATGCCTTCTTTGTTTTGCACGAACCTTCAAGTCGGAGTTCTCGTGAGAAACAACCAATTCTATGGATCCAAACGGCAACGTGCAACCTCGACAGAATCAGGCTAAACCAAATACAACTCTTTATTTTCTAAAAAGAAAATTTCCATTAAGAAATTGTGCGAACTTTGATCATAGCGAAGATGGTAATTCGGTTCTTACTTCTCTCTTGAGCATGTAAAATGGCCAATTTGATCAACATATGACACAATGAATGGTTCGCGAGAACCACATGTATGTTATTTCCTTGACTTACAATTTAGTAATAATGTTTACAAGTGTTTTGTGACTTTTGTCTGCTATACGCCCATCATCCACCAAGAGTTTCTGTGTTCGTAGATGTTCTACTCTCTTCATAAGGGTCCCTTAAGAAGCCATTAGAGTTTCCAAAGTCAAAATATATGTATGATGTGTATATATATATATATATATATATGATATGGCAGACACAGAGCAGTTGGCCGAATCAAATTCCTATTTGGTTTTATACTTATGCTGATTTTTTATATGGGAAGTACGTTTTGTAGAACATGACATTCCTAGTCTAAGCTAATAATCCGTAAAAGTATGTATAATCGCCGGTGTTTCAGGTTACATTTTATTTAGCGGTTGGAACTAGAACAACTACTGGCAACTCCAATTTAGTTTAGGTTACATTTTATTTAGCGGTTGAAACTGGAACAACTACTGGCAACTCCAATTTAGTTTACTTTTGGTGAAACTAGACCAAGAGTGGAGTATATGGTTAGGGCAGGTGGCTTTCCACGGCAAATCTTTGGTAGATTTAAGCTGCAATCCAAATAGTGGAAGAAAGGCAAACTAATACACTTAAATATATAACAAGTCAATCACTATTACTAAAACTACATTTAACAAAAGCGTTCCATAATCATACAAAATCTTTGTATCATGATTCCATTCCTTTCGGTTTTTCAGTTTGATAATGACGCATTGTTTTATGGTGGACCAATGTTCCAACAACACCAACTCCCGCACTTAGACAAATAGAACTAGTAAACTACCTTTTACTAATCAACATGGCCGTATTCTCACATGGAACAAGGAATTAAACAATCAGGGACGGAATCTGAAGATAAATTCTGCAGGTTGATCATCTCTTACGTCATTTGGCACTGGAGGGCTGCGAAAAATTCCTATTAACTTTCACACGACTGAATTAAAACATGGAAGGTTAAAATTAGACCCCGCTTCTACAGCTGGCCAATCTATTGGGTGGACTAAACTACTGGGGCTGAGTCAAGCTCAATATTGACGAAGTTGTTAAGTATAATCATCAGTCGGCTACAGCAGGGGGCTGCTAAGGGATTGCCAGGGCAGAGATGCTGTGGTTTTATTCACCGATTTGGGAGCAGATCACCTCTTGAAGCTGAGCTTTGGGGTGTTAAATTAGGACTACAAGTAGCTTGGGATCTCAAGTATCAACTTGTCATCGTTGAAGTCGATTATCTTGAGGCGATAAATATTCTATCTTCCTTTAACATTTCAGGGACTGACTCATATTTTTTGGTGGCAGATATTCGGGAGTTACTGCGTCAACTTTGAAAAGTGTAATTTTAATACGTGTATCGAGAAAATAACCAAAATGTTAATAGCCTGATCTCTCTCGCAGCCTTTGTCAGGCCGGATCTTCACTTTCTCCAAGAACCTCGGACATCAATCCGAGCCTACGTGTACCATAATCAGCGCAGATTTGTGTACTGCAAACACTGCATTAGTTAGGCTTAGGTTGTAATTTTCGTTTTCTTTCTTTAGTAGGAAAAAAAAAAGTCATCTTAATCCTAATACCCTACACACACTTCCATGTTTTTGGGGGCGAATCATTTCCGGCAGATCGTATCATTGATGTCATCAGAACCAACCGCTATCCCTAAACTAAGCTCAAATCATGGGAGTCGTTTATTAATTAGCTTATAGTGCATTACTACTATTTGTATCAATATAATTAGATGTAACTTTTTCTGTTGGAGCCATAGGCCAACAGAAACTTGATTGACTATGCTTACATACGTAGCAGATGACTCTTCTTCCAACCTAAGCCATCATGTGTCAACTTAATCCTAGGCTCTTCTACAAGAAACGAGGATCCTATAATTAAATTTTAATATCTTGGTTCCGAATACCAAAACGGGCGGCCTAACCAAGGTTTCAGGCTTCTTTTTTGCACACTAGCTTCCTCCTAATTTTTGATAAGAGAAAAGTTTGCATGAAATGTACATTTGGTCTTAACGTCTCGTATATTGTTTTACAAAGCCAATGGTTGATTTACCAATTCATATAATTAACGGACCACTAGAATAAGATTTCATTGCCGCTTGCAATTAGAGAGACTAAACTCATTCAGAACCTTACATAATAATTTATCATTTACTCCTAACTAAATCCATTAGAGCTAAAAAAGGAAGTCCTAATTCCTCCATATTCTAGCAAAGCAATCGTTACTTTTGACGTCACCACACTGCAAGCGTGATGTAATGAAGCATAAATAAAAGAGTCTAGATCATTGTCTAATATTATGGTGTCTTATTGTATTCAATAAATCTCAACCATTTATTTATATGGTCCCATGTAAGTCCCGTGTGAGTCCCACAAAATAAATAACTGAAATTTTATGAGACAGAATAAGACAAGGTAATATTGGACAGAAGATCTTGTCCACAAATAAAGAGGTCACATTATAGAGAAAGGCAATATTTTAAAAACCGGACCGGACATTAAACCGGTCGAAGGAAAGGTTTAAGGTTTAGAGGTTCAACCGGTAGTGAACCGC
>JANJEY010000003.1:55161104-55174901 GCA_024703695.1 Erythroxylum cataractarum | reverse complement strand
GTTTTTATACAGAGAGGTTAGTAGGTAAAACCGAACCGGACCAATGAAAGGTTCAGAGGTTTTCCGATCGGACCGGAAGGTCCGAAGGGGTTTTTAAAACATTGGAGAAAGACAATGAGAGCGTAAAGAAGCCATCATCCAAGATCTTTCTTAGACAGCTATCGAGCTTGTTAGATTTGTGTTTATTATCAACCATGCTCTGAAAGATATGAAAATCTGGACAGTCCAATGCACCCATGTTTACTTCACTTTCATGCATGCATATGTATCTACTGCTATTTCGTGCCACTTGTGCACGACCCTTAATTTACTTATTACACTTGACTCACTAAATTTAATCTATGAAAGAAATGGAAACAGTAAGAGAGACCTAAAGGAAGTTGGAATAAATAAAAAGAAAGGCTAACGCGCTAACCTTCCACCATCCTACTTATCTTTGCACGCGAGTTGTCAATTTCATCTCTCTTCTTTTCCTTTCTTTTCTAAAAAAATATGCTGTCTGAGTGCTTTTTTGAATCTTCATGCATCTCCCGTCGGCTTCTAAATTGAAAATAGGCACCCAAAGAAAGATTGGTCTTTAGTTTCTACCATCCCACTAAATTCCTCGACTAAAAAAAAAACACATTATAACTCCACCCTATAAAGTACATCTAGTTGTGACCTGAATTCACGCAGTTACCAACTAAAAAGACACTAGTGGTCCTACAGAAATGGGCAATTGTTTAGCTTTCTGCATACCCAAAATGGGTTCATGTGTTAGGGTTGTTTCTTCTCATCAGAAAGCTCTGCAGATTGTGAAAGCAGATGGCAAGATTCTAGAATTCAGCAGACCGATCATGGTCAAGGATATACTGGTAGAATTTTCCGGGTTGGGCATTGGTTTGTCCAAGGATGGTTCAGAGTACTTGCCACCAAATTCTGAGCTAAAATTGGGGAAGGTGTACTATCTTCTTCCTTGCGTTAAACCAGTGTCTGCTCCAGTTATTTCATATGTGGCAGAAAGAGATCGTCAAACCAATAGTGTTGGTGGCGTCAGGAGGATCAAAGTTCTGATAACAAAGCAACAACTAGAGATGTTCATGAGAAAGCAGGCATCTTTAGATGAGGTTCTGGCGTGTGCACTCGAGAGAAGATGTTCGAGCATTCTTCATTGCTCAACTAGCTGGAAGCCGAAGCTCGAATCCATTCCTGAAGCAGGCGAGTAGTTTTGGTCGTTGTAGGTATGTTTTAGTTTGCAGCTGTTCTGGGCTATTTGCCCAATTCATATAGTGTACCAATTCAGATAACAGAACCAAGACTCACGTTAATATATCTCTGTCGAGGGGAGAAAAAAAAAAAGAAAGAGCTGAAATTAAACAAATATGTGATAGCTATACTTGTAACTCTAGCGATTAACTTCAATACACACAACTCCGAGATACTTCCGTGTGATTTCGCCAATGCCATTATATTTTCTGGATCAAATTTTCATCTCAGTAACATGGCTAGAGATAGAACCCGCCCTTCAGTCACCGAAGATTTTCTGATATTCAAAGAGGAAGCTAACACCAATTCAGTAATCAATTGAGCTGAGTATGTTCTTAGTTTATCAAGCAGTAGCCTAGCATGAACTCTGAATTTCCTCTCTGTTAATAAATATGCATGATAAAATAAATAAGATACACAAGGAATCTACGTAAACATGTTGTCGAATATTCAAAAGATTTCAAAGTTATTGCCTTAGTAATTATCATGTTATGAACTTCAGAAAGAATTGGGGAAGAATAAAAAAATACACCAATAACCACGCAAACTTAGGTAGCTTTGACTTCAACGAACTGGGTCCGTACGTCAATTAATGACCTTGTGCCCCAACTCTAATTCTGGGAAAACAGATATAAAGTGACGTACTACGTGCAGATCTGTCATGTCCCTCAGCGAAACTTGTCTTTACGATCTGACTGTAGATTTGTAATATTATTTGTGATTAGTGATTTTAGTGTTCTTTTATAACATTAACAGAAGTGATTTCTGTGTAGACATTTCTCGGTAATTAAAAAACTGATTTAATTTGATTAATTTAACCGTAAAAATTTTGAATTAATAATCTTAATTAATCTACTAATTTTTATAAACTAACATAATTTTATAAACTAAAATAAACTAGTTAATTTTTATTTATTAGCATACTTCTTCAATTAAATTTCAATCTTTTCACTATACAAAGATAGTCTCCTTCTCTAATCATATTTTCTTTAATTTTGTTCAATCTTATTGCATACTAGTTTTATAACAGTACAAGTTAAGCTTCTTAATTTTTAAACTTCTTATCTTATCAATTTAGTTTTCGTCCCATTTTTTAAACATTGACATGATCGCCTCAAAATCAAATTTCAATAATTTTTTAAAAAGGAGGATTTAGATGTTTATTGTCTACTTAGTAGACGAACAAGACTTTGACATTATGATCAACTCTCACACATATTCAAGTTTAAGAGACTTATCTACAAATATAAAAAGTATTGAAGGATGAGAATGTAGTCAGAAGAGGAAGCATATATTAAGAGAGAGTTAAGGAATGAGTTGTAAAAAGAAACTTAAGATGAGTTATTTGACTTCGAAAGTGGGAATATTAAGAGAGATCTAGGATATAAACTAATTGACTTCAAAATAGAGGTCCAAATAATCAGTATATGTTAGTTTCCTCCTCCAATTTCATCAATAGACCACATCGATAGAATTATATAAGCTTGAAACTTTATTTAGTGAGTATTTAATACTTATTTATTTAAAAGAGATAAAAAAACATTTAATTAATAATTGTATTACATTTCAGCTAACTTCTGACAACCTAGTATGCTGGTTGTTGTATTAATCATTTTCCTGTCAACTCCACCTTATTCATGATGTCTCGTCTCTTATTTTCAAATGACTTATCACTTAAAAATATTGATCTTTCCTTGGAACTATTTAGCTTCATGTACTAAATCAAAAATTCGAGTAAATTTTCTAGTTGATACTGCCTAAATGCTATACTTGAGATCAGTCCAAATAAACATCAAAGAAAACCTATGGAATAAAGAACTATTTTTTATTCCTATCTTTGATCTGTGAAAGAACTTGAACTTTTAACAAATTTAGGGGGCAAGTGAACCGAGATTTCAAAAAGAGTAAATTGTCAGATGCCCTTCTAAATTCATACTTGTAAACTTTAATAGATTATGAGATTCCCTTCCCTCCAAGGATGAGTTGTTGGAGGAAGATCTCTTATTAGAGATTGAAATTATCGATATACAGGCTAGTAAGTTTCTTATTCATAGACCATTACAACTTAAATTGACAATTTGAGAGTTAACCGGCCAGTTGATACCATCCTAACCAATAAGATTGATGAGATTTGATATCAATATGATAGGATTTAGGACTGTTCTATATAATACAAGTCAATCCATGAAAACAAACACAAAAACATGTGAAAGAAGAATATAAATCACTACACTTAAGAAAAGAAGGAATTATGAATGATATGATCTTAGGATTTGATCGTCACTAGCAAGCTAGATAGAATTAAAGTTTTAGAGAACCTTACGTAAAAGCACTTTAAAAGATAGAAGACTAATCTCTATAATGATTTGATAATTTAATAACAATGTAATTATTAATAACTCTCGATTGCAAACATCCATAAGCCTTTTATAAGAATGAAACCTTTAAAACTAGAGATTTAAAAGAAATTAACTCTTAAAATAACAAATTCCTATCAAAATAACAAAATCTATTTGTAAATAGTAAAAAACTAGCACTTGTCTTAAGCTTTAATTAGCACTGATTTTGTTTTAGATAATTCAAAGACAAGTCTAATACTGGTTACATGTGAAACTCCAATGCCAATTTTATCATGGAGCTATAAATCATAAAATTTAGTAAAAACTAATGTTAATTATAAGGTGAATGGGTTGTCAAAGCCCACAAAATTAATTCCAATTTATTAAGTTCTTATAGTAGTTGTAGAACTAGGTCAAATCCCAAAAGAACTAAAAACTTGTTTCTTAATTTCAATTGACAAAACAAGGTGGGTATTTAACTAATGAACTAAAATAATAAAGAATCAAAATAAATCAACTGAATATAAATTTCAATGGTATCTAATCTTTATTTAAGGGAAATATATCATCCAATTGTAACATTAATCGTTGGTCCAAAAAAGAATCATTTTCACAATTCAAGCAACTTATCTAAAATATATTATGATAGTCATAATACATCTTAATTTTTCCTAAATTAATTGTTTTAATCCTAGCATTCAAACCAAAATTTACCATTAGTTGATTGAATTGATATGATAACATTTCATAATAATTTAATGATAGCAATAAGCTTAGTGAAAAAACTAGACCCCAAATTAAATAGTTGAGTTAGCTACAACTATTCAATTTAGTTTTCTTGTTTCTTATATGTAAAATGGGTTAATTTATAAATAACTTATTTACTATTTGTACCTATCCTCCATGACAATTACAAATCACTAAATTCATGGATAACTATATAATAATTAACATCAAATTATTTTATTAGATCAATCAATGTTAATTATTTATGAAATATAAGAACACAAAACAATAAATACTTGAATTACAACATGAATCTATGTTTAGAACAAAATCTCACAAGGTTACAACTAGAGTTTTGAATCCTCTTGAATCAAAATATTTAGATTTAGCTACACATGACTTTAGTTCAAACACATAAAATAGAAAAAAAAAAGGATGAAAACTTGAAAGAAAACTACTAAGAAATGAAAGCGAATAATAGAGAAGTTCTCACTTAAAACCTAGCCTACTTCTGTCTTGCAAAAATTCCTATTTGAAAAAATTCAAATCCCTAAATAAGTTTCCTAATTGAATTGAAACTTTTGAGGTGAATTTAACATTAAACATGATCTCGGCTTATCCATTGTAGTAACTTGTCAACTTTTTTTTAATTTGTGATTTTGACCAATAATGCTCTAATTTAATTCAATCTCCACTTGTCATCTCATAAAAAAATAAATGTTAATCTTCCTATTGAGCACCAAAATGTAACCAAAACAAAAGAGATAATTCTAATTAAACTTCTCCACTTGTCATCTCATAAAAAAATAAATATTAATCTTCCTATTGAGCACCAAAATGTAACCAAAACAAAAGAGATAATTCTAATTAAACTTTTTATTAAATTCCCCCATACTAGACTCATGCTCGTCCGTAAGCATACCTTAATTTAGTACATCAATCATCCTTATAATAGCCTCTCATCTTTGTTCATATTACCCATAAATATCTCAAAATTACTCTTATCTTCTTTCATGTTCCCCATATATGTTCCAAAAGTTAACACACATTAAAGGTTTAGGATAAAATAATAATTAGGAGAATAAGCACTCATAGGACACATTGTTAGAATTAAAACATAGCATCTCATAAATTTCATCAAAATCAAAAGAAAAAAGACTTGACACCCTCTCATAAATTTCACTCTATACACTCAAAGTGTTTAGGGTTCATCAAGCTCTCAAATCAAAACATAACAAGTTTTTTTATAAGCTTGCTTATGAATCATATTTCCACAACCATAAGAAATAAACCTAATATAAATTAAAGGGACTTGATAAGGGTTGTAACATGGCTTATATAAGGTATAACAAAAAGAATTTTTGGGTTAAACAAATTAAAGGAAATCATATAAACTTATCCACACAAATTTTAATTTAAATCAGTTCTAAACTCATTTGATTCAAATAACATCATTTTAATCATCTCATTTTTTAATACTTTTCATAGCAAAAAAAGGATATTTTTTTTTACTATACGTCTCCCCCATTCTATAGAAACTGAAAAATCAAAATAATGTAACTTTAATCAACGTATTTGTTTTGTATGGAAATAGTTAAAATCCTATGCAAATAAGATTGATATAATTCCTTCAATTTATGGCTCAAAATTATTAAGAATATCAACTAAAAGAAGGGTAAAAAGGGCTTGTAACAAGGTTAGTATTCAATAAAAGAAAGATTCAGGCTCAAATTGGTTTTCTAGATATAAAAATTAAGGTTGGCTTGTTTAGGTCAATAATGGTTATCCTAAGGCCCTTATCATCTCAATGAATATATTCATCAAAAATGTAGTCTTAGTATGTATTCAAAAGCAAGTTCTAACATAAATAAGTTATGTTTGATAACACACCACAAAAAGAAATGTATAAGTATAAATGTGATGAATGCTCTTAGGCTCAAAGCTTACATAGGTATCAAATGCATCAAGTTTTGTAAATTTTCATTCACCAAAACCAGTGAGATACTTAAAGTAGTTTGATGAAAAACACTAATCATGCTTATCTCTCTCATACATTATAACTTAAACAAAAAAATGTATACTAACTTAAGGACTATTTTTAAACATCAATTGTAAATTTTTAAGGCTATCATAAGAAATAATCAATATGTGAATCATATTATTCATGAGTTCAAGGAAAAATCGCAAAGTTCATCATAATATATATTTTAGTGCTTCCTTACACCTAAATCATGCATTGTCCCCATTTTATGCACAAGATGCTCACATGCTACAAAAATATTCAACATAAAATAAAACGTATAGTAGAAGAATCCCCTAAATTATGAGTATTTGAAACGAAATGTATTATGGTGTCAATAGATATAGAGTTATCACCCCCACGAATTGCAACAGAGTATCCAAATGTTATAACCTCTCCAGCTAAAAAGGATGATCATGTCAGATTCGTTGAGTTAGAAGATATATAATTGGTGAAACATCATGATCCTCTTATTGTGTTGATGATGAATCTCTCTAGGGGGATCACGTGGTATAAAACAAAATGTTCTCTTTTTTTGCTCGAATAATTGCATACTACTTAAACAAGCCTTATCCAACGGTTCCATCTCATAAGCTATATGCATATCAGTGTTAGTCATATCAAACAAATTGTGATTAATTGCTAGCTGAGTAATAAAGGAATCGAGACAAATTCTTGTTAGAAAAGATAACAATATTAAACTATATATATAGCCAACTAAGCTCCCAAATTGATGTGTACGTAGTTTACTATGCTCCAAATAAGAAAAAAATTAGCTTTAGTGCAAGTAAACTTCATGGTCTTTCTTCCTGAATAATTAAAAACTAAGAAATGTTGGATATAAATCCATTCAAGCTTATTAAGATCAATACCCTTAGATTTACTTAAAAGATAAACCAACGAGTCAGAGGATATTGATTTTGACACTCTTGAAGAATCAAATTCACCATAGTCCATAACTAATTTTTTATATTAAGTCAAATTAGCATATTCATTATCTATCAACCATAAGGTCAAATTAAAATCAGTGATATTCTATTTAAATTCAACACCCATTAAGCTATACTATACCAAATCAGGACTATGTAAAATAAATTATCTAATTTAACAAATTTAAAAGTAGTATAATAGTCCCTAGTTAATTTAATAAAGACTAAACAATGAATCAACACAAAATATCTACAACTTATGTCGATAAGCTAATCATCAAAATTTTCTTTGATATACAATTCTTAAAAGGAAGGATAATGCACATACTTACCTGCAATAATATGTCAGTTTTTGAGAGCAATATACCATTATTTTCTTTTTTAGAGTTAAAAGTGAGATGTCTGCACAGGTTTGATTCAACTAGTGCTACGATAAATGTTTTTTTAGCTATTCAAGTCTTGGGTACTTATGGTAGGTCCGATGTTGGATTGATTTTGTGTAGTTGGATTCACCTAAAACTTATCTTTAACAGTTGTTCAATCAGTATCTTTGATTGTCCCGTAATCATGACAATTATAAATAAGAAAATTAGTTATAAAATAATTAAAATAATTGTCATAACTAATATAAAATTAAATCAATTATTTATAAAATAAATAAAATAATCGTCACAACTAATATAAAAATTAAAGCAATTAAAAGTACTTCATAAAAATTAAGTAAAAACTAGAAAATAAATCGGATAATACTAGTAGAGAACCAAATTTCCTAGGCATTGGTGGTCTTTTATGGGGTTGTTGGCTGTGCCTGAAATTAGTTTTTGTGTTGGTGCTGGCCCGTTTTAGGTATAGTAGCTTAGGGTGCAACGTTGGTGTTTTGGTCATTACTATGGTGTGATGTTTAGAGTTGGTTGACTGCATTGTTGTGTTTGTGGGCTAGAGCTGGTGCACTTGTAGTCGGGAGATTGGTGCACCTAGTATGCTACTAGGCATGGCATGCATTGCTATGGTGCGTTTATTACTGAGATGCATCTATTACTGAGAGGTTACTTGGGAATGGAGTGCCTGGTGTTGCAGGGCTACTGCTTTAGTTTTATGGGGCTCCTGAAAAATAAACATATGAAATTAAGGTTTTTCTTTTTTCAATAAACAATATTTTATTTTATTTTTAAAAAAATTATTTTCTATTTTTAATATTTTATTTATTTGAAAAAATTACAATTTTCTATAAAACCAAACAAACTATTAACATATATAAGGCATGATAATGTCATATGAATGTTAGTATTATGGAATTTCAAAGGTCCCATCCCAAAAAGCTAAATCTCTTAAGGCGTGATCTCCTTATGAGTTTTAGTATTTTGAATTTTGAGCCTTTAATCCTAATAGCTGAATTACATGAGCCTTAATCTCGCCTTATGAATTTTAGTATTTCAAATTTTAAGACCCATTTCTCCTTTAAGCCAATAAACTAACATCTAAAAAACAAGAAAATGAAAACTATAGATAACTAATATGGAACTAATAAAACTATCATATTTTAGGTTACCTCCCAAAAAGCGCAATTATTTAATATTGTTATGCTAGATGTGGTTTTTTCTTCTGAAACTTGTATGTACCGAGAAAGTGTCAAATTAATATCCACCACACTTGAAACCATCATCTCCTCATAAAATGGTTTCAATATATTTTTATTTCTATGCACCATGAGGAAATATATTAGTGACAACAAAATGACTAAGTCATCTATAACGTAACTTACTTGACATAAGCTTTAATCGAGAATTATATAATAACATTTTATGACCTACCTCAAATTGTTTTCTCACATGCTATCATACAACAATCTTGTTTTCTCTTTGTAGATTCTCAAATTCTTGTAAACATCCATCCTTAGTTTCTCTATCTCTTGCAATTGTCCTTAACTTTTTCCAAATTCATAATACAACGTTGCACCACCCAATAAACTTTATGATCAATCTCCATTGATAAATGACAAGATTTACCAAAAACTAATTAATAAGAAGATGTTCCTATCTGTGTTTACCAAAAACTAATTAATGAGAAGATGTTCCTATCAATGTTTTTTAGGTTGTACAGTATGCTTAAAAAGCATTGTTTAGATGTAAACTCCAATCCATTTAAACATGATTCATAATCTTTTCTAATATAGATTTCACTTCTCTATTCGATACTTTTGATTGTCCATTTGTTTGTAGATGGTATCCAGTACTACTTAAGATGTACTCCATACTTTTTAAATAATGTTATCACTACTCTGTTGCAAATATGGTCTTGTTGATCACTAGTAATAGCTTATAAAACTACAAATGTATTAAGAATATTATACTTTATAAAACCTACATTAGCTGGAAAATCATCAGTCTTAGTGGCTTCTGCTACCACCCACTTTGAAACATAATTAACAACTAAAAGTATATAAGGAAAACTACATGATGAAAGAAAATGTCCTATAAAGTCAATACCTTATACATCAAAAACCTCAACTATAATAATTGGGATCTGAGGCTTTTCATTTATATGAGATACGTTACCTATCTTTTGGTATCTGTCATAACTTTTCATTTATATGAGATACGTTACCTATCTTTTGGTATCTTTCATAACTTTTACAAAACACATAAACATCTCTAAACAAAGTCTCCCAATATAATACAC
This sequence comes from Erythroxylum cataractarum, assembly GCA_024703695.1. Classification (NCBI taxonomy): domain Eukaryota; kingdom Viridiplantae; phylum Streptophyta; class Magnoliopsida; order Malpighiales; family Erythroxylaceae; genus Erythroxylum; species Erythroxylum cataractarum. Next base: position 55,164,963 of record JANJEY010000003.1, on the reverse strand, counting down.
CACCAAAAACTTTTCTAACAGTTCATTTGGGGCTAAAGTGACCACCACATAGATAATTGTGATAAAAAGCTAAGACAAAATGATGTTCATCCTTTGGCACATAATGCTTAATAATTTAATTAAAGCAGAACTTCCATAAGTATTGTTCATCCTAACATAATATTTTGCCTCGTTTGTTATCTTATCCTTCTTAGACTACCTAACGTAATTAGGTAAAGTTCCAATAGCTAAATAATTATCAACGTTTGTGTACCATGGAACCTAACCTTTCATCTAGAACAATTACTCATTAGGAAAAGTTTTAGAAATAGGTAAAATATATCCATCTTTTATAGACCTACTTAGATGGCCTATTACTGAAATTATATTCCTTTTTTATCCTTTATTATCAAATAAAACTCTTAAAATAGTAAAATCTATCTTATCAAGCTCAATTTGGACTTCTTCTTTACCAAAAGGTATTTTAAAGTTGCATGGTCAAAATATACAAAAACTTTAAAGCCAAGCAAATAAGATCTAAACTTATCTAAAGTAAAAATAATTGTTAAAAGCTCCTTCTCAATTGTGTAATAATTGCACAGAGTAGCATCCAATGTTCTTGAAGCATAATATATAATGTGACTTGGTTTCCTAATTCTTTGATATAAAACATCTCCCACTGCATAATTGCTAGCATGGTACATGATCTTGAATGGTAGATCCCAATTTGGTAGCTGAATAATAGGTGTACTTATTAATAATGCCTTGAGTTTGCCAAAAACTTCCTTATAATCTTTTCCAAATCAAATGGATCATCTTTTTATAGCAACTTTGATAATGGTATTGCAATCTTGAAAAATCTTTCATAAAATTGTAGTACAAGATATACGTAACAAAAGATCAAACTTTCCTAACATTTGTAGTATAAGGTAAGTTTATAATTAAATCCACATTTGCTTTATCAACTTATATGCCTATGGATGAAATTAGATGTTCCAAAATGAGGCCTTGATCAACCATTAAATGACATTTTTCATAATATAACTCCAAAGTCATTTTAATATATTTTTTTAGAACCTTAGATAAATGATTTAAGCAGTCTTCAAATGAATCTCTATAAACAATACAATCATCAATGACTACTTCAATGCAATTCTTAATATACTTCGAAAATATGCTCATCATATATTTTTGAAATGTGCCTGGAGCATTACAAAGACCGAAGGGAATTCACCTAAAGGCATATGTTCTAAAAGGACATATAAAGGTTGTCTTTTCTTGATCTTCTTGAGAAATTACTATTTGATAATAACCTAAAAAACCATCCAAAAAGTTAAAAAAAATGATTGCAAGTCCTTCAAACATTTGATCTACAAAGAGTAATTGGATAGTGTCTAAGTTTCTAAAGTGTATACACATACCCTTGTTGGTACCAACTCATCATTTTGGTTTCATGTAATTATTATCCCAATTTTTTTGGAACAATATGCACTGGACTTATCTCTTCATTATCTGAGGTTAGATAGATTATACTTGCATCTAAAAGTTTTGGAATCTCTTTCATTACTACACCTTTTATTGTTGGATTGAGCCTTTAGGGGGTTCACTTATTGGCTTAACATTCTCTTCCAAAAGAACCTTGTGCATGCAAATTACTGGGTTTAGTGCCTTTTATGTCTACCAAAGCCAACCAATTGTAGTTTTGTACTCCTTAAGTAGTGATAATAACTTTTCCTCTCACCCTGTAGTTAATCTTTTTGAGATGATCGCAAGTAATGACTCTTCTTCATTGAAATATACATACTTTAGGTGATCAAGTAAGGCCTTCAATTCTATCTTCAAAGCCTGCAAAACAAAAGGCAACATTTTGTTGTGAGTTATAATAATTTCAACATTTAAAATTTTTATATATATTAACATCACTGATAATAATTTTACAACTTCTAAAGTTTCATTAACTTGCTCACTCATTTTTAGTTTGACATTAAACTTTGACCCATTATCAACACTTTTTTCTTTAAAAATATCCTACATAACTCAATCCACAATATCCATATGATAAATTAATTAATAATAATTTGGGTAACAAAAAAACTGAACTTCACTATCTCTCCATCAAACTCAATGGAAAAAAAAAACCCTCATCCACATCGATTTTCGCCTTGGCTATCTTCATAAATGACCTTCCAAAAGAAATTGAAGTCAAATGGTCAACACTATCTCTATTCATTTTCAAGATATAAACATCCAATGGAAATACCAAACTTTTAAGTTAGATTAAAACATGCTCTATAATACCAATAGGATGCATATAGAAACGATCAGCTAGCGAGATAATCACATTAGTTTCTTACAAAGAATTCAGATTTTAAGCTTAGTGAATTAAGCATGGAATGACATTAATAGATAAAACTAAGTCTAGCATGACACAGTGAATTTTACTATCACTAATTACATATGAACATGCAAACATACATGGATATTTGTATTTTATGATAATTTACTATTTATCACAATTGATACATTTTTACCCAAAAATTTTCTCTCCTTATCCTTTAACTTCCTTTTATTTATGCATAGTTTTTCAAGAACTTTGTATATTTCATAATTTGCTTGATGGCTTTAGAAGTGGTATATTGAATTCTACCTTTCTGAATGTCTCTAAGTGTTTTCTTATGTGAGTTTCTGGTTTCTAGTTAACTTAATATAGATTGAAAACCAACATAACTAGATCTTTTTATTTATTTTTATCTTCTCCAATCCTAAGAGTTTTGTTATTTATAAAATTCCACTCTATGGCATAAATACATAATTTTAACATCTTGTAGAATACTTTATTGTACTAATGAGTGTTTATTCTTCTAGGAATTTTGATACACACATTTGAATTTTATTAAGAGACAAAACTATAGCCATTTTGAATTCGATTATTTGTGTAATACAAAAAAACTAATCAAATCTGATAAATGAAAATAAGCAAACAATAATTGTAAGATAATTAAAGAGAAGTTGATGCATATGAAAAAAATAATCAATATTTATCTTTTGTTATTATGATTATGATTATGATTACAATTATTATTATTAATTTTTCCCTCATTTGGAAACAATCTCTCTACTAATTAGAAGTAAGGCTATGTATTACTATACCTTCCCAGGTCCCATGTGTCAAAGAAATTTCTACTCAATGTTGTTATTGTTGTTGTTGAATGTCTTTAAGATATCTCTTTCATATTTCTCTTCTTTTGATTTGGCCAAGATGTAAGGAAAAGGTAGTATACTTGTATTATTTAATATCGGTGAAGATAAATAATCTTTTTAACTCTATTTATTCTTAAGTTGAAGTTTCATCTTTCTTTTCGTCTTTGTCATACTTTTCTACCTCTATTCATATTAAAGATCCATATTGAATTTCCTTACCACTTCTCAATGTCATTGCACTCACATTCTTCTTCAGATTCACCATCATTTGTGAAGGTAATTTTCTTGTTGCTTGAGCTTCCAATTAACTAATCGAGTTGGCTAATTGAACGTTCTAGTTTCCTAAGTTCTGAAGGCTTACCTTTGTTGTAGCGCCCCCTTACTGTAAGGTACGTACCGGGACGCCCGTAGGTCATTCCGGTACATAACTCATGATGAGGGTGCACTACGAACGATTATTTCTATAATCCACATGTCATCAATACTATAAAACTGCAATATTAAAAATCACTAAATTTCTGAAACCAAAATACTTCTCATTTCATTTCTTAAAAACCATAAAAGTACAAGTCTACCAGTTTTCCACGGTCAAAAGTACAATATGTAGGAAAATCCCGGTGTGTCCATCACATGAACACGGTGCGGAAAACAAAAATTTTTGTCCCGAGACTTTCCTTTA
>JANJEY010000003.1:55113047-55124101 GCA_024703695.1 Erythroxylum cataractarum | reverse complement strand
ACTGAGTGATGTAGCACGCCACCCTTGCGGGGCACGGACCTGGATATCACCGTCGATGTTGGGTTCGGGTCTTGCGGGAGTGGGGTGTTACAGATAATGCTGGAGAATATATTGGTGATGAGTTCTTTGATTTTTGTAATCGAGAAGGCATCAAAAGTCAATTCATGATGCCTCACCCTCCTCAGAAAAATGGAGTGGTAGAGCGAATGAACAAAAATATGATTGAAAGAAATAGAGTCATGTTAAGAACTACAAGTATGGCAAAGTCTTTCTAGGCAGAAGCAGTGAAGACCACTTGCTATGTGATTAGTTAATCACCAACATGATCGATTGATCTGAAGGCACCGATGGAGATGTGGACTGGTAAACTAGCAGACTATTCTTGGTCATACACATTTGGAAGTCCTATGTTCGTGATGTATAATACCCAAGATATCATAAAACTATATCCAAAATCCAGAAAATGTAGATTTATAGGGATGTTAATGGAGTCAAGGGGTATCGTTGTGGGATCCCACCATCCGTAAACTCGTCATTAACAGATATGTCATATTTACAGAAGATAAACTGTACGAGAAAGATCGAAATAGAACGTCTAAAGAAAAATTCAAAGCTGTAACGAATTAGGAAGAAAGGAAGATTGAACTTAAAGATTCTACTAAAGCTATATCAAATAACGAGGAGTAAGAATTGGTTGAATATGAACGTATAGAAGTTTGATGGTCAACCCATGAAAGGAGCAACCTGGCAATCTGATTATATTATGGAGGGTAATGTTGCATACTATCTCCTAAAAGAAGATGGAGAACTATCAACATTCCAAGAAGCAATAAATAGCTCAGATGCATCACTTTGGAAGGTAGCAATGCAGGAAGAAATAGAAGCTCTTCATAAAAATAAGAACTAGAAGATTATGACACTACCAAAAGGGAGAAACCCATTAAAAACAAATGGGTATATAAGATCAAACATAATAGTGATGATCAAGTGGAGTAGGATTGTGCAAGATTGGTGGTAAAAGGATATACTCAAAAAATAAGATATTGACTTCCATAAATTTTTTCACCTATAGCATCTTAATACAATTAGGATTGTACCAGTTATATGTGCTAAATTTGATATATATTTAGAGCAATTAGATGTAAAGGTTGTGTTTCTTCATGGAGGTTTTAAAAAAGAAATTTACATGCATTAACCAAAAGGTTTTGAAGAACTAGGGAAAGTGAACTTGGTTTGCAAGTTGAACAAATCTTTTTACGGTTTAAAATAAGCTCCAAGATGTTGGTATAAAAATTTGATTCCTTTATAATGATTAATGGATTCAACAAATTTAGTGCAGGCCTATGTGCATATTTCAAGATGTTTGGTAATAATGATTTCATTGTATTATTGTTGAATGTTAGCGACATGTTAGTTACAAGCCCCAACAAAGATTGTATTCAAGATTTGAAGGCTCAGTTAATTAGGGAGTTTGAAATGAAAGATTTAGGACCAACAAACAAGATTTTAAGGATGCAAATTTACCGAGATAGAAATAACAAGAAGATTTGGCTTTCTCATAATAATTACTTGAAGAAAATCTTACGACGCTTCAATATGCAATATTGTAAGTCAATCTTTACCACTCTTCCTGTTAACTTTAAGTTATCTTCAAGTAAAAGCCCTAGTAGTAAAGCAGAGAGGAAGCAGATGTCTCAAGTACCGTATGCATCGGCTGTGGGAAGTTTAATGTTCACTATGATTTACACAAGAACAAATATTGAACATGCAGTGGGAGGGGTTAGTCGTTACATGGAGAATCCTGGTCAAGAACACTAATGGGTTATAAAGAGGATCCTGAGATATATTCAAGGGGTCTCAGATGCTACTTTACGTTATAAAGAATCTGAATTTATTGTCAAATGATATGTTGATTCTGATTTTGTAGGCGACTTTGATAGAAGAAAATTCACTACATATTATATGTTTACAATTGCAAAAGGAGCTGTGGCTGGGTGTCTAAACTATAGACAGTTGTACTACTATCTGCAATAGAAGCTGAGTATATGGAAACTGCACAAGCTTGCAACGAATCAATCTAGATTAAAAAGTTTTTGGAGGATCTTGGCATCGACAAGAGAAAATTTCTTTGTATTGTGATAGTTAGAATGCCTTGTATATTGCAAAGAATCCAGCTTTTCATTCTAGAACTTAACACATATGAGCTCAGTATCGTTTTATTCATGAAGTAATGGAAGATGGAAGTGTGAATATGCAGAAAATTCACACAAAAGAGAACTAATAGATGCATTAACAAAGTCAATCAACATTGATAAACTCATATGGTATAGATCCTTGTATAGTTTGGCAGAGACGTAGATAGTAGATAAATGACAAGAAAGAAATAACATTATAGAGATTGATTGGTTTTCAATCAAATCTCCAAGTGGGAGATTGTTGATTTTCTATCCCAAATCGGAAGTGGGTGAGATTAGAAGCCTTCATTAAGGTTATATAAGGATGCATATGTTTAAGGTTTTATATATCCCAAAATCTCTTTACCATAACCTTATGTATAAATTCTTGATGTGGATTGTGAGATCTCCCTCTTGTAATCTTTATTTTTCTATACTAAAAAGTTTTCTATCTTGCCTGTATTTTTTCTCCATATTTGTTAAGGAGTTTTTCACGTTAAATCTTGTGTGTCCATTTTTTTATCTCAATTTTTTTATTGGTATATTTGTTCTATTCGGGTGGAGGCTATCTACTATCAACATTATCTATAAATATGAAATAATGTTTATTTAAAATATTTGATGTTAGTTTTCGAAAAACGCTAAATATTATTAAATTTTTTTTTACAAAAAACAAGTTTCTTTTAAGAGTCATTTAACCAGTGGATTATAATCAAATCCAAGTAATTTAATTTAAATTAATGATGCATATGGTCCCTATAAGGAAATAAGGCATTTTGCGATGTTTTTAAAACGTCACAGAATGTCCAAAAATGTCGCAGAATGTATTCTGCGACGTTTTAAAAAATGTCACAAAAAACGTCGCGGATTGTGGTGTAGGTAAAAGGTTTTTGCGACGTTTTAAGTAAAACGTCACAGAAAATACTAACATTCTGCGATGTTTATAAAAACGTCACTGAAAGTTTCGACATTCAACGACGTTTTTAAAAAACATCGTGGATTGTCTAACATTCTGTGACGTTTTAAAACGTCACAGAATGTTGAAGAATTTGTGACATTTTTTTGGAAACGTCGCAGAATGTCTTCTGCGACGTTTTTAGAAACGTCACAGAATATCTTCCGTGACGTTTTTATAATTATTTGTATTTTTCATTTTTTATTTTTTAGAAAATCATATTAATTTAATAATTTGTTAATTTTAATAAAATTTTTTAAAATATAAAATTTTAACCTTATTTATTTAATAACTATTTAATATTATTTATAAATTTTATTTAATTAATAATTCTTCAATTTTTTTAGTATATCATTAATTTTAATAATTATTTTCATACAGATAATGTATTATTTAATTGCAATTTGTAAACATATCATAACACATTAATTAATATCAATATACACTAACTTCTCTCCAATGATTCTTTCAAATCTAGAAACTTGGACACAAACTCCGCCTTACTTAATTGAACAATAACTGCAGTTTCATCCACGTGATATATAGATACAACTGATGTTAGGCTAAATACTTTTACAAGGCACTGTTTTATGTCCCTTAGGAGAGTATTGATGGCAATCCCCAAATTAAAACAAAATTCTCAGATACACCTTTTTGTTTCTGTTGCAGTGCCAAAGATTCAGCACTCCTATTTCCAGACCTGAGGGTAATAATATCTCCACTGCTCCAACTGAGATAGAGAAGTTGATGCGTTTTTGTAACTTTTCATTTTGGATCAAACTTTTAGAGGTTGAATGGAGTTTGAAATCAATGCCAAGATTACTACATGCCTGGGCGAAAACAAATCCTGTCATAAAAGCACCATATCCAACTTCATGCTTAATTCCAGTACTCCATTCAGAAGACCTGAAAAATATATGATAAAATCTTAGTTAGAAGTGAATCAAAGATGCTTGGAGGACAAACAGATATAGCAGTCAATCATGTCTCACATCAGGGTAGAGCCCACTCCTTTCCCTAATTATATTTATTAATAATTATTAAATTTTAATTGCATACAATTTAATTATAAAATTAAGTAAAATTAAATTATTTATAATTTTTAGTAATAATTAAATAATCCATATTTAAATGATAGTAAATCAGATTATGAAAAAAGCAAAAATAAGAAACAAAAATCACTTTTTATAGTTTTCGTAATTTTTGAAAACTGGAAGAAACCAAAACTAAAAACAGAAACTAAAAACTCCAACAAATAGGTTTTTTTGCTGAATTTGAAAACAAAAACAAGAAACAAAAAATAAAAACGGAAACAAACATCCCCTAAGAATTTAACACACTATGAAAATATGTTGCATAATTGCTTAGTTCTTATTAAGTCTAAAACTTTAATTTAATTTCTTTCTGCACATACACTAAGAAATAAATGGTTTCTAAAATGCAAGAAAACGAATTATCATAAGAAAAAAACACATCATCAGTCATATAACCCTAATAGCAGTTGAGGTAGAGGACAGAATACATATACAAAACTTGATCCAAGAACTAAACGAGTGAAAGAAGAATCTGAAGAAAATTGACCTGTCTTTGACAACCCAGCCAAAGCTGATTATATTGCTCTGTACGTTCTCGAATTTCTGCTTGCAGAGAGTGGTTTGCACTAGATTGCAAGGCATCCATCTCCTGAACACGTCCAATCCACACCTTCAATTGTTCATCTTTCAAAAAGATGGTCTCCTGATCAACCCTATGCTGAAAAGACAATCAACATTATACCTCCCAGCCACCACATATATTATTAGAATTTCTTGCTCGAACTCTTTCAATAGCACCCTTCAAATAGCCAAAATTTCTTTGCGCATAACATAATGGGAAATTCTTCAAAAGATATGTCAGTAAGCAAATATATACTGATGGCTAATAGTAATGTTGGCTTCCACTCAAGAGAAGCACATTAAAAGCATGTAAGTACGCAGACCTGTTCCTGCAACTCAAGAATCTGTCTTTCTTTTTCTTGGATGTGCTCTTGAAGGTCATGTATTTGTTGTATATGCTGTGCTCTTTCCGCATCAGAGTGATCACGCTCTCTTCTGCACAATGTAAAAGACCACCAAAATCTATAATCCTAAATCAACGTTTCAATACTAGTGGATTGAATGTGGGCATTTTCCAAAAAATATTAGAATTAGAACTAAATTATTTTCAACCCATGGTGCATTTACTTGGAAAATATCCATCATCTCCTACCAAATATTATTTCAACCAGATAAAACACAAAAAAGAGATAAAGTACCAGTTCTGAAGTCATAAAATATGTACCTAAATGTTGCAAGTTCTTTATTTTGCTCCCTTAAAAGATCCTCTTTAGCCCAGGCCTATACAAGTTGTCAAAGAATCAGCTCATTATTTACAGTTAAACAATTCACCAATCCTCTTTTTTGAAAGAACAAAACAAAAGGAACAAACCGCTTCATTATCTAGCTTAATAGAGTGAATTTCTCTATCTTTTTCTTCAAGTCTTCTTTCCAAATCATTTATGGTCTGCTCGCTTTTGCGGAGTTTTTCCTGCAAAAGATAAAAAAAGAAGAAAATGTGATTTTAGATACCACCTATAGAATGGAAATCATAATGCTGTCATTAACTGTGCCTTCAAACAACTTGACAAAGGAATCTTTCCGAATGATTTAATGTGTACATCTTTCACATATTATTTTAAAACAATAGCTTTCTTTAGAAGAAACAGATCATGGCAACTAACTCCCCAACAGGTATGTTACAGTTATTCCTAAAATCCATTGAACATGTAACATTTAAGCTCCATTGCAAACAATTGTAACTCCTGATATTTGAGAAACAATTTTATTGACCTCAAACTTTGAAGCAGTGTCCATATGCTCCTTGATTTGAGTATCATATGTGTTCTGAATGTCTGTGATTTCAGATCTGGCAATTGCCTGAGCTCTAAGGTCGATTTCCATCTGTTGCAACTCTTCTCTTTGTCTAGAGATACTTTGAATTCGCTGCTGCAAAATTTCATCACCTAAACCCCCATCCACAGTAATGGAACAAAAGTCTACATCAGCAGGCTCCCTTCCATTCTGCACATGGATAAACAATGATTCAAAATAACTTCCCACTATCCAGCAGAATGTATTTCAAAACCCAGCACATTTACCTCGTATATTGTTAGGTCATCTGATTGACCCAACTTTGATTGTACCAAATCCTGTGAAGGCGAAGAATGAAATTTAACAAGCAAAGTTAGTAACACACTGCAGCAACAGCAATTGTAACGCGAATAATGTTATAACCATCAGTTTACCATTCAATGCAGATTATCAGTTGCTGTATCAAAAGCCACAATCTTCTTTCAGCAATGAAATAAATAAGAAGCTACTCATCCAAGCAAGTCACTAATTTTAATTCACCAATGTATGAAAACCTCTCAGTGTCTAGTACAAAACCCTAACCACATTCTCTCCTTTTCTAATGCGTAAACCACAAAGTTAAGAGTATCACGAAGATCAAAGCCAAATGAATCCCAATTCATTATTAGGCAACGATCAAGTACTGTCGTTTAGTGCAATCGGACTCAAAAGTTTTTTTTTTTCTTTTTCAGACCAAAAACGAAAAAATAATATAGAGATGAAAATTTTGAGCACCTCATCTCTGGGGTTTCGAACAGAATGATGGTCGGAGACTGCACGCCACTCCTTCCTCGAAGATGACGGAATCGGAAAAGTACCACCGCGAGTCGAAGACGCGGCCTCCATCAATCACCCAAAGACCTCCAACTCTCCCTCTATCTCCCTCTCGCTCTCTACTAGAGAAATGAAATCCAATAATAGAAAGCACAGCAAAGGTCGAAAAGGAACCCTAGAAACGAATGAACCCAAGAAATGACGAGAAGAAATTGATATTACAAGGAAAGGGGGAGCAGAGATTGAAATAGAGAAATGGGGGAGCAGCACCAACGGTGAAGAATCCTGGAGGGTGGAATTTGGGGGGGTGTTTGAGGAAATGGAGGGTTTTAGAGGGGTTAAGTGCAAATAGAGAAAAGCTGACGCAAAGACAAGAAGCGAAGGTTAAGTGCAAATAGAGAAAAGTTGACGCAGAGACAAGAAGCGAAAGAGAAGAGACGATTTTCTGATTGGGTGTGTGCCGTCCCTTTCAGGGTTTATAAGACATTGTCTTTTCACGCGCTGCTTTAAGTACGTGTTCTTAATTTATCGTTTATTTCTGCTTCTCCTAACCATGAGTCGGTAACTACCATCAAAGCCAAAGGCCAAAGGCCAAAAGCCGAAAGCCGAAAGCCGAAAGCCGAACCACACAACAATGACAAACCATTACAAATTGCACCGAAATGTGATGTGTATTGCGTGCAATATTGAGCAATCTTACCGTTTTTTTTTAATATATATGAATCTTAATTATAGGAAGACACATTTAAGTTATTCACATTTAGATTAATCCTCGCTCAAGCAAGGTAAATCTCTTGCAGGAGGCAAAGCTCTGATCTCAAATTTTTAAACGGCTGCATATATGAAGGGAGTTTGAACCTACGACATCACTTAAGCCAAGAGAGTCTTTTACCAACTCACCTGCGCCTTGAGGTTAACAATCTTACATTTAATTAGTAAAAAAGTTATTTTTAAATAATTTATATTAAAAATAAAAATAAAAATAAAGAAATAATTATAATAATATTACTACTAATAGTAGTAATAATAATAGTAATAATAGAACTACTATATCAAGCTAGGTATGAAGCTTAAAGATTGATTGGCGAGCTCTGATTACTCACATTAAGGTAAGGCACTTTGAGGTTGAACATAACACGATTGCCAACAGACTGACTTTCACTGTGAAACTTAGGTTAAATTTCTAAAAAATAAGTACTACTTATATGCAAGTTTAGGCTCACTACAAAGAAGAAAAAGTTAAAAGACTTATGAGAACTATAAGGCTCTCTTTACGAGGGATTTATAAATATCCTAATATATCAAAATTTTCTTTTATGGGTCATATTCTCGATAAATTATAATATTGTCATATCATTTTTAATTACCTTCTCTCAATTCTTCTTAGGTCTCCCTTTCAAGTTCCAAGCCAATTTAATATAATTCAAATCATTTAAAGTTTAAATAGAGAAGTTAGAATGTAAAGTATGATCAGTTGTTTAATATATATTCTTTCAGTACGCATTCAAGTTAAATTTGCACTTTCTTTTTTTTTACATCAAAAGTGTCCATTAAATTATATTATGATGTTGATATCCTTAAGAAAACAACAATCTTTTCTTTCCATAAAGCATATACCATGTTTTCTAATGCAATCTTACTTACCAGTAGGTCTCCTTTCTTCACATTATGGTTATGAGAAAACCAAATGATCAAATCATGCAAGTGAAAGATTAATACAAACATGTTATAAAGCATTTCAATCTAATTCCAAATACAAACAAAAATATGCATTTATAAAAAAAGTGCAATAGACTATGTTTCCTTCTTACAATCATTAAGATGTGTAATGAGTTTTTTTAAAATTTGAATAAAATTTCATTAGTAATAAATAGATATCCTTCCAATTTCTAGGACCTTATAGAAAACCAAATAAGTTAAACATTACAAGATCACATGCACAAGAGCACCTGTTACCTATACTTGTCTTGATAGTTCCATTCGTTTCAATCCAATTCTTAGCAAAAAGCGAAAAGCTAAAAAGAGTTGGAAGATCTAAAAAGATCCCTTGTGCATGGTTTAATAGAGGCATTGTATGTCGTTCATGCGATTCAGTTAAGGAATCAAATAATTGTTCTGGTTTTAGCTATTTCTTGAATTCAATTGATTCCATGTTTAGATTCTCTATGTAATTGCCAAGTTTTGGTAACCTAATTGGTCCAAATTCTAGATCATGTATTGTTCCCTAATTATGGTTCTCATATCATTAAGAACGCTATCGGAACTTCTTTCTCTCCTTCTGAATCTTCTTTAATTTCTTTCCTTTCAGATCTCGCAAAAAATTTCCCCCAGTGCTCTCATTAATAGTACTTTCATAGGATTGGATGTCTTACAATTTTGTATCCAATGTACCATATCTATTAATTGGTTAGGAATTCTCAATATACTAAACATTCTTTTGACCCCTAACCAAATTTCCATAGAGAAAATACATTTAAAGAATAATTGATTTCTATTCTCTTCCAAGTTGGAACAGAGGATAAAAACATTCTAGATAACAAGGTATGGTAGTCTGTCCAAAGTGTTTAGTCTATCCAATATTGCTAACCATAGTAGTTCCCTTAGTCTAGGTTTGATATATTTCCTCCAAATGGCGTTATCTTAGTGACAGATTGTAACATCCCGTTACTGATAGCAAGGGTATTTTGGTAATACTGGATTAGACTGATAGATTTCATTGCATTGACTGACTGAGCATGCTACTGGCCTCTAATTATAGAGGAACATGTCTATTGCATATGCATTTATTCATAGGTGCATGCATTCATGATTTTTTGGCATTTAACTGTGAGTATGGACTGATTGGATTGTGAACTGACTAGACTGACTGGATTGTAATTGATTAAGGAATTAGGAGTAAGTGGACTTGAATGACTGATTTAGAATAGTCTAAGAGTGATTGGCAGTTGATAGAGGCTAATAGGAAATTTTCGGGAAATTCGGGAGAAAATGCCTGGACCTGAAATTTTGGAGTGACAGATTGATTGACTATATAGTACTGAAAGAATTGTCCAATGGCAAAGGAAATATTTGAGTTATACTGTTAGGAAATAAAAATGTTAAGCCATTGAAAATTAGAGACTGAAATTTGGACTGATTTGGAGACTTAAGTCTATAAATAGCTAGGTTTGAATTTGGAGATTTATCCTAAGGCAAAAGCTAGCTTCTTCTCTTCCTCCTTTTACGGTGAACATCGATCCCTTTCGTTGGTAAGAGATCTCGACTATTTCTTGTGGTTTTCTCCTCCTTATATAAAGCTAACTTGTCTATTGTGATTGATGAAGGATTGAGAAGTTATAGAGTGGATCATCGTTGATTTGAGAAAGTTTTTAGGGTTTACGACGATTCTTAGAGATTGGTAGATTTGAGCGTGATTGGTAAGTTTTTATGGTTTTAATGTTGTTATTAGAGGTTGTTACATGTATTTATGGCATTTATTGTGGAAAGATTGAGTAGTTAGGATGTTTCATGGAGGTTTTAAGAGCATTAATGGCGGAAACCGATCGGAGAAGACGATCGGGCCTTCGCACGTCGCGACGAACTCAGAGGCGTTAGGGCTTCGTCGTGACGAGTAATTAAATTTATTAGTCGCGACGAGCTCGGCTGGGCATCGCGACGAGCCAAGTAACTTACGTCGCGGCGAGCCGTGAAGAAGACGCACACCGCAGCGAGCGTGCTTCACGCCGCGACGAGCGATCTTTTCTTCGTTGCAGCAAGGGCTGTAGGTCACGACGAATGGCAGTTTTCTGATTGAATGAGTGTTTGTTTATTGGGCATAATTTATGGTATAGACCTCTGATTGAGGTGATTCTCGATTCATTATGAATTAGAGAAAGAGGTCTACTATTGAGGATAATTATGGGAGTTAGAATTTAATTTAATTGGTATTGATTTATCGAGAATAAGGTCAATTATGGTTCATAGTGTGACCTAAATATTGAATTGAGACAATTGGAGTTTTAATTGGGATTCTCAATAGAGGTTTTGACCTATTGGTTATGGAATTGCTATAGGGAGTATGAATTGAGGAAATTGAACTGAATTATAGGATTGGATCAATTATTGTCGATCAATTGAGCGAAGAGCTAGAATGGGACATAAGAGTTCAAAATTGGGTTTTAGCGCCGGGAAAATCGTGAACATGCATTGTACATAATTTCACTGAGACATATGCATTACTGAATT
>JANJEY010000003.1:55034621-55044963 GCA_024703695.1 Erythroxylum cataractarum | reverse complement strand
CATCTGCTCCACCTCCGCTCTCATCTTAGCAAGCCGCTCCATCTCCTCTCTCCTCTTAGCTGCCTGCTCCATCGACTTTCTAATCTTTGATACCTTCTCCAGCTCCGCCCTCATCTTCTCACTCATCTGCAGCCTCATCTGCAGACTCATCTCTTCTCTCATCTTAGCCATCTCCTCCATATGCTTCACACGTTGATTAACTAGCTGCTCTCTCAATGTGTCCACTGTGGCCTGGAGCTTGGATACTTCATGACTTTGCGATGGCCGAGCAGATGTTGCTGTACTGGACAAGGAAGAGCGCGAATAACAGGTGTTTGCATATAAGCCCAGGCTGAATATTCTTCCACGATAGTCCCTACCACCCACGACATCAAGATATGTCTGAGTCTTGTCCACAGGCTATTCCTCATGAGACTGTCGCTGAGTATTTTGTTGTATTTGGTCCTATTAGGAAGCAATCTTTACATTAGAAATTAAGGTATAATTGTTAAAAAATTATAAAAAATTTATATGTCACTTACATTCAGTTCTCTACATCGAGTGTTGATGAAGGTGACACCATCATATTTCTTCGTGTGGGTGTGCAAAAATAGCTAGATAGGTGTAGGTTTCATGCCCAATGACTTTTCCTACATGTATAACCTAAATTGTCAGATGTAAACTAGAATTTAAAAATATTTCGGCAGAGTTTCCTCTATATATATGATATTTGACCCCTGTTCAACAAAGAAAACAACTTCACACAGCCATATATGGTACCAGACATTTATATCATAATCACTATGATCAATAAAGCGAAGCAAAATATATGTAAAATAGGTGTGAAGTGTAGATACTTACTAGTCTATGTGCATGCTCGTAGTAGGTAATTGATCCTCTCGTATGCACTAGAAGACTCGCGCCTCCCGACCCTCTACGTCTGTTGGCCGAATTACGCTTTGATATGGACATTACCGCAGGTGATGTCCAATATTCGGTCCAACGAGTCCAAATTTCCTCTAAAATATAACGCGGTCATGCACCAATCTTGCGTAGCGCATTAATTAAGTCGTGATAATGTATACGAGCTTTTTTTCACTGTTTATACATGCTGGCATCGAAACAAGAATCCTAGTACAATTCTTTATGAAATAAGAAGGGACAAAATAACAAAATGTTAAAATTTGTATGAACATTGTGAATATGTAACAAGAAAATAACTAGTATTTGTACCTCAAACTCCTGAAAGTTAAATTGCTTTGTGGTGTCAACTAAATTTTTCCACACATAACCCTCTGATTCAATTCTTTGCTTAAATGATGAAGTCATATTTCTTAAAGTTGGTCCAGACGAAACCAACCTAACATGCCAAATTATGTTATCCTATGTAAAATTTGATAAAAGTAAAATTTGATAATAAGCAAATTGTGAAGTTCTTTGATTTCACTTACTGGTCATTGACAACAGATACAAACTTTTTTCCATCAGGTCCTTTAGCGCCAGGCTAGCGGACATCTCCTACTTTCGATAAGTTAGTGTTGGATGATATATGCGTTGGAGAAGGGTATGGTGTAGGATGAGGAGCAGTAGGTGATGCCTCATCTGCAACAGTCGGCACGAGAGGTGGAGGAGGTGAGTCAGTCAGAGCTGCAGATTGTGGCGAACCACCTTCACTGTGAGTTCCCCCAAACATGGCTCTAAACCTCGTTCGCATGACCTCACACTGCCTATTCGGTCCCATTTGTTTACCTGAAATTCAATTTTACCCAATTCTCTACAAGTATAATTAATACTTTGAAAGCAATATTTTACACAATACATAGAGAAGAAACTAAGGCAATATATGAAGGTTAACATATTGTGAATGATCCTTAATGACCCATGATTTGTTATAGAGATGTTTTGGAAGTTGGATGATCCACATAATGGTGTTCGGATGAGTGTAGAAAATCAATTATGAATGGGAAAATGTATATGTTCTGTTTTTGGTTAATGATCAAATATAGATCATAAATTGATTTGTGAATGCTTTGGATTTGAAATGGAGTTGAGAATGAGGAGTGATGAGGTAGAAAAGATGATCTTGGTATGAGTTATGTTAGGATAAGATTTGGAAACAAAATTTGGTAGTTGAGCTGGAAAATGTTACAGTAATATAATCTTTATGCTTCAGTCTTTTAGACATAACTTCTTCTACAGCTGTTCAATTGAGATGATTCTTGGTTTCATTAAACTAGAGACATATGGATACATTTCTTATGAAGACATAGAATTTAAATTCTGTCTTTAAGAGTCTCAAATTTTGACATGAAATTAAGAACTGGGTGCGGAAAAATTTGTGGATGAACATTTATGTTGTGTTATGTTTTGAGTGTAAGAGAATGTGTTATGTTTTGAGTGTTTATGATCAAGTGGGGAATATTAAATGTGCATGGATTATGTTAAGTTGAAATTGGGTATATTTGAAGAAGTTATCCATTGAGATGATGAATTAAATGAGTTGAGAATTGGGAGTGAATGAAATATAATTGGTGTTTGAATGGTTATAGAGTGATAATTGCATTAGAGGAGGTGAATTTGGGAAGATTATGAGTCAAAATGAGGTTAGAATGGGTGTAGGATCCATTATATGGGTTTTGGAGAAGGAAAATTGAGTAATCTCGAAGGTTACATGGTCAAGTTATGTAAATTTACACTGCCCGTGAGTTCCTGATGAAAAAACACAATCAGACCTGAAAGAAACACTGGCTTTCTGTGTGATTTTAGACAGCCGTGTGTTTCAAAATGACAAATTCTCTATTTTTAGTCTTCATAAAAGTTGTATCTCTTGAAGTCCTCTTCGCAACCATCCTAAGATTACCTTAATCTGACATCTCTAGCAAAAGTTATGCCAATTGTCCCAAAATAGGTACAATAGGATTGAGGATATAATCATGTTTGATTAATTTGGCCATAACTTCACTATCTGAACTCCAAATGAAGTGATTCTTGAAACAATAGATTCCTACCCCATTTTTATATCTCTCCATGAAAAATTGTAGAATTATAAATTTATTTGGAAAATTTTGGTTGAAAGAAAGTGAGGGAATCTGTTAGAATAGTATGAACTGGTGTGATTTCACTAAACATGTTTGGGTATTTTGGTTATTTATTGATCCTTAGTCATCCAAATGAGATGATTTTTTATTTGGAGTAAAGTAGAGAAATAGGGCTACAAATTACATAAAGGAGCCAAATTTTGATACAGTCTCTAAGACTTCCAATTTTTGGATGGAAATTGAATATATTATACTATTTCTGTATTAGAACAATAGACTCGAAATTCAATTTTGAAAAAATTTGAAAGTGATTCAATGAGTTATGAATTTTGATTTCTATGGTTTTATTGAGGTATAAACTTAAGTATAAATTATACTTAGGTGAATTTTGAGATAGAATGAATTATATGTCGAGGATAATGGAAAATACCCGGGATTGTCATGAACATGCATAGTACATATTTCATTGCATACATGTGCATTTTTAAATACTTATAATTGTGCAAATTGTGATAGGTATATGTTTTGCATGATATAGAGGAACATATAGAGCACCATATTCTAGATGTTGTCAGGACTTTGAGGCAATAGCTTCTGGAGCAAACTATGAGTAACCTAGACGGATTCTCTTGATTATTTTTTTTATTTTGTTTGAATTATTTGAATGTGATTTGGTTGTGTTGATTTCCGGATAGAAGGTCTGATGATTGCGATATGGGAATGAGATATTGAAGTGCTATTTGTATGTGAATGTGACAAACTAAATGTTTCATGACATGATTGATATTGATATATGCATTCCATATATGAATGAATAATCGGATAATGGGAGTTGTGAGTTGAGTAGCCATTAAAACCAAGCTTAGAGCTCCAAATCTGATTAAGAGCCAAAGGCTCACTATGTAAAATGATCCTTGTATCCCCAACGGATAAGGGGAAGTATAAATAAGCCCGATATCCACAATGGATAGGGACAATTTAGGGACTCAGCCACAATAACGTAATAATTGAAAAAGAGTCACATGAGCATTCCATATGTTTTTTGTTAAGTATGTTTGATTGATTGGAATGCAAAGCTGCCTATGCTTAAGTGATAAAGTGATATATGATCAAATATGAAAAAATGTGAATAAATTGTTACATGTATTGACATGATGCATGAATCGAGTGAACCATCGATAACGGTTACCTCATTGAGTTCGCAAAACTCATCAAAATTTTAATGTTGACTTTTTAGGACCGAGAGATGACATTAGCTAGTGAGAGACACTACAACCAGTGTAGACTTATGAATTGGGAAGAGAAGTCATGGCTCAAAGGTCGATCAGCTAAGTTTTGGACAAGTTAGATAGTTTTTGTGTATTTTCCTCTTTTATGTAGTAAATTTTTGTATTAGGCTGTGATGTTGTACTTATAGGAAATGTTGAAAGACATATTGTAGACCTTTGGTTTTTATGAAATGAAATAAGGAAATTTTGGGTTTTAAAATATTGTGAAATTCTTAATGACGTTCATAAGAGAATAAGATATTTGATGTCATGCTAAATGAGTATTGTGAATGAAAATAACGCACCATTATCACTGGCTATATACTGGAATGTCCTCTGGGCGTCCCGATATGTAACCTAAGGTAAGGGGCGCTACAGTTATTATGTCATGTCTTGAAAGATGCTATGACATTTTGTATAATTAAAGAGAAAAAGCATAAGAAGCATGAAAGTATGAGCATACAATGAAATTAATTGAGCATAAGAATTTGCTTGTGTTTGGACAAGAGAGAAACCATTTCATTCATTACGTGCATATTGATTTAAGCCTTCTCCCGACTACCCGCTCCTAAAAATGGACCCACTTAGTTTATAGTGTAAAATTTGGTTTCTCCATTTTGACCCATGGGACTCTCAAGCCATTTGTTTGTGTATTTCATTTTTATTTGTCAAGTTTGCTACATAATTGAGTGTGATGCTTTGATGGTTAAATATACATGGTATGTTCTATATGATGACATTCCTTAAATTGAGTCTTTAAGCTAGAATTGTAGGTGATTGAATTGCTAGATTGAATTGAGATATAGATGTGTGTATATATATATATATACATATACATATACATATATATACATATACATATACATATATATATACATACATATATATATATGTATGTATATATATATGTATATGTATATGTATATATATGTATATGTATATGTATATATATATATATACACACATCTATATCTCAATTCAATCTAGCAATTCAATCACCTACAATTCTAGCTTAAAGACTCAATTTAAGGAATGTCATCATATAGAACATACCATGTATATTTAACCATCAAAGCATCACACTCAATTATGTAGCAAACTTGACAAATAAAAATGAAATACACAAACAAATGGCTTGAGAGTCCCATGGGTCAAAATGGAGAAACCAAATTTTACACTATAAACTAAGTGGGTCCATTTTTAGGAGCGGGTAGTCGGGAGAAGGCTTAAATCAATATGCACGTAATGAATGAAATGGTTTCTCTCTTGTCCAAACACAAGCAAATTCTTATGCTCAATTAATTTCATTGTATGCTCATACTTTCATGCTTCTTATGCTTTTTCTCTTTAATTATACAAAATGTCATAGCATCTTTCAAGACATGACATAATAACTGTAGCGCCCCTTACCTTAGGTTACATATCGGGACGCCCAGAGGACATTCCAGTATATAGCCAGTGATAATGGTGCGTTATTTTCATTCACAATACTCATTTAGCATGACATCAAATATCTTATTCTCTTATGAACGTCATTAAGAATTTCACAATATTTTAAAACCCAAAATTTCCTTATTTCATTTCATAAAAACCAAAGGTCTACAATATGTCTTTCAACATTTCCTATAAGTACAACATCACAGCCTAATACAAAAATTTACTACATAAAAGAGGAAAATACACAAAAACTATCTAACTTGTCCAAAACTTAGCTGATCGACCTTTGAGCCATGACTTCTCTTCCCAATTCATAAGTCTACACTGGTTGTAGTGTCTCTCACTAGCTAATGTCATCTCTCGGTCCTAAAAAGTCAACATTAAAATTTTGATGAGTTTTGCGAACTCAATGAGGTAACCGTTATCGATGGTTCACTCGATTCATGCATCATGTCAATACATGTAACAATTTATTCACATTTTTTCATATTTGATCATATATCACTTTATCACTTAAGCATAGGCAGCTTTGCATTCCAATCAATCAAACATACTTAACAAAAAACATATGGAATGCTCATGTGACTCTTTTTCAATTATTACGTTATTGTGGCTGAGTCCCTAAATTGTCCCTATCCATTGTGGATATCGGGCTTATTTATACTTCCCCTTATCCGTTGGGGATACAAGGATCATTTTACATAGTGAGCCTTTGGCTCTTAATCAGATTTGGAGCTCTAAGCTTGGTTTTAATGGCTACTCAACTCACAACTCCCATTATCCGATTATTCATTCATATATGGAATGCATATATCAATATCAATCATGTCATGAAACATTTAGTTTGTCACATTCACATACAAATAGCACTTCAATATCTCATTCCCATATCGCAATCATCAGACCTTCTATCCGGAAATCAACACAACCAAATCACATTCAAATAATTCAAACAAAATAAAAAAAATAATCAAGAGAATCCGTCTAGGTTACTCATAGTTTGCTCCAGAAGCTATTGCCTCAAAGTCCTGACAACATCTAGAATATGGTGCTCTATATGTTCCTCTATATCATGCAAAACATATACCTATCACAATTTGCACAATTATAAGTATTTAAAAATGCACATGTATGCAATGAAATATGTACTATGCATGTTCATGACAATCCCGGGTATTTTCCATTATCCTCGACATATAATTCATTCTATCTCAAAATTCA
Organism: Erythroxylum cataractarum; assembly: GCA_024703695.1. Taxonomy (NCBI): domain Eukaryota; kingdom Viridiplantae; phylum Streptophyta; class Magnoliopsida; order Malpighiales; family Erythroxylaceae; genus Erythroxylum; species Erythroxylum cataractarum. The sequence continues at coordinate 55,038,020 of JANJEY010000003.1, read as the reverse complement.
CCTAAGTATAATTTATACTTAAGTTTATACCTCAATAAAACCATAGAAATCAAAATTCATAACTCATTGAATCACTTTCAAATTTTTTCAAAATTGAATTTCGAGTCTATTGTTCTAATACAGAAATAGTATAATATATTCAATTTCCATCCAAAAATTGGAAGTCTTAGAGACTGTATCAAAATTTGGCTCCTTTATGTAATTTGTAGCCCTATTTCTCTACTTTACTCCAAATAAAAAATCATCTCATTTGGATGACTAAGGATCAATAAATAACCAAAATACCCAAACATGTTTAGTGAAATCACACCAGTTCATACTATTCTAACAGATTCCCTCACTTTCTTTCAACCAAAATTTTCCAAATAAATTTATAATTCTACAATTTTTCATGGAGAGATATAAAAATGGGGTAGGAATCTATTGTTTCAAGAATCACTTCATTTGGAGTTCAGATAGTGAAGTTATGGCCAAATTAATCAAACATGATTATATCCTCAATCCTATTGTACCTATTTTGGGACAATTGGCATAACTTTTGCTAGAGATGTCAGATTAAGGTAATCTTAGGATGGTTGCGAAGAGGACTTCAAGAGATACAACTTTTATGAAGACTAAAAATAGAGAATTTGTCATTTTGAAACACACGGCTGTCTAAAATCACACAGAAAGCCAGTGTTTCTTTCAGGTCTGATTGTGTTTTTTCATCAGGAACTCACGGGCAGTGTAAATTTACATAACTTGACCATGTAACCTTCGAGATTACTCAATTTTCCTTCTCCAAAACCCATATAATGGATCCTACACCCATTCTAACCTCATTTTGACTCATAATCTTCCCAAATTCACCTCCTCTAATGCAATTATCACTCTATAACCATTCAAACACCAATTATATTTCATTCACTCCCAATTCTCAACTCATTTAATTCATCATCTCAATGGATAACTTCTTCAAATATACCCAATTTCAACTTAACATAATCCATGCACATTTAATATTCCCCACTTGATCATAAACACTCAAAACATAACACATTCTCTTACACTCAAAACATAACACAACATAAATGTTCATCCACAAATTTTTCCGCACCCAGTTCTTAATTTCATGTCAAAATTTGAGACTCTTAAAGACAGAATTTAAATTCTATGTCTTCATAAGAAATGTATCCATATGTCTCTAGTTTAATGAAACCAAGAATCATCTCAATTGAACAGCTGTAGAAGAAGTTATGTCTAAAAGACTGAAGCATAAAGATTATATTACTGTAACATTTTCCAGCTCAACTACCAAATTTTGTTTCCAAATCTTATCCTAACATAACTCATACCAAGATCATCTTTTCTACCTCATCACTCCTCATTCTCAACTCCATTTCAAATCCAAAGCATTCACAAATCAATTTATGATCTATATTTGATCATTAACCAAAAACAGAACATATACATTTTCCCATTCATAATTGATTTTCTACACTCATCCGAACACCATTATGTGGATCATCCAACTTCCAAAACATCTCTATAACAAATCATGGGTCATTAAGGATCATTCACAATATGTTAACCTTCATATATTGCCTTAGTTTCTTCTCTATGTATTGTGTAAAATATTGCTTTCAAAGTATTAATTATACTTGTAGAGAATTGGGTAAAATTGAATTTCAGGTAAACAAATGGGACCGAATAGGCAGTGTGAGGTCATGCGAACGAGGTTTAGAGCCATGTTTGGGGGAACTCACAGTGAAGGTGGTTCGCCACAATCTGCAGCTCTGACTGACTCACCTCCTCCACCTCTCGTGCCGACTGTTGCAGATGAGGCATCACCTACTGCTCCTCATCCTACACCATACCCTTCTCCAACGCATATATCATCCAACACTAACTTATCGAAAGTAGGAGATGTCCGCTAGCCTGGCGCTAAAGGACCTGATGGAAAAAAGTTTGTATCTGTTGTCAATGACCAGTAAGTGAAATCAAAGAACTTCACAATTTGCTTATTATCAAATTTTACTTTTATCAAATTTTACATAGGATAACATAATTTGGCATGTTAGGTTGGTTTCGTCTGGACCAACTTTAAGAAATATGACTTCATCATTTAAGCAAAGAATTGAATCAGAGGGTTATGTGTGGAAAAATTTAGTTGACACCACAAAGCAATTTAACTTTCAGGAGTTTGAGGTACAAATACTAGTTATTTTCTTGTTACATATTCACAATGTTCATACAAATTTTAACATTTTGTTATTTTGTCCCTTCTTATTTCATAAAGAATTGTACTAGGATTCTTGTTTCGATGCCAGCATGTATAAACAGTGAAAAAAAGCTCGTATACATTATCACGACTTAATTAATGCGCTACGCAAGATTGGTGCATGACCGCGTTATATTTTAGAGGAAATTTGGACTCGTTGGACCGAATATTGGACATCACCTGCGGTAATGTCCATATCAAAGCGTAATTCGGCCAACAGACGTAGAGGGTCGGGAGGCGCGAGTCTTCTAGTGCATACGAGAGGATCAATTACCTACTACGAGCATGCACATAGACTAGTAAGTATCTACACTTCACACCTATTTTACATATATTTTGCTTCGCTTTATTGATCATAGTGATTATGATATAAATGTCTGGTACCATATATGGCTGTGTGAAGTTGTTTTCTTTGTTGAACAGGGGTCAAATATCATATATATAGAGGAAACTCTGCCGAAATATTTTTAAATTCTAGTTTACATCTGACAATTTAGGTTATACATGTAGGAAAAGTCATTGGGCATGAAACCTACACCTATCTAGCTATTTTTGCACACCCACACGAAGAAATATGATGGTGTCACCTTCATCAACACTCGATGTAGAGAACTGAATGTAAGTGACATATAAATTTTTTATAATTTTTTAACAATTATACCTTAATTTCTAATGTAAAGATTGCTTCCTAATAGGACCAAATACAACAAAATACTCAGCGACAGTCTCATGAGGAATAGCCTGTGGACAAGACTCAGACATATCTTGATGTCGTGGGTGGTAGGGACTATCGTGGAAGAATATTCAGCCTGGGCTTATATGCAAACACCTGTTATTCGCGCTCTTCCTTGTCCAGTACAGCAACATCTGCTCGGCCATCGCAAAGTCATGAAGTATCCAAGCTCCAGGCCACAGTGGACACATTGAGAGAGCAGCTAGTTAATCAACGTGTGAAGCATATGGAGGAGATGGCTAAGATGAGAGAAGAGATGAGTCTGCAGATGAGGCTGCAGATGAGTGAGAAGATGAGGGCGGAGCTGGAGAAGGTATCAAAGATTAGAAAGTCGATGGAGCAGGCAGCTAAGAGGAGAGAGGAGATGGAGCGGCTTGCTAAGATGAGAGCGGAGGTGGAGCAGATG
>JANJEY010000003.1:54948961-54960859 GCA_024703695.1 Erythroxylum cataractarum | reverse complement strand
CTATGAAATAAAGTGAGATGTATGATTATTGTGTTATGTGACTGGGTGAACTATCGATGATGGTCACTCACTGAGTTCGCAAAATTCACCCAAAATTTGCAATTATTTTTCAGGACTCAGAAGAATACCATGTTAGGCAACGAGAGTATATCTAATGCATGCAAAGGAAAGATAGAAGTCGGGATCAGTTCGCGTCTACATTATGTCTCTTTATTTTCGCACTGAATTGCATTGTCTGCAAATTATTGTATTTTGTGTAATTGAGTATATTTTGTGTGTATAACTTACCGATGGGGAAAAAGTTTTGCAAAATAGAATGATCAGAGTGTAATAGGTTTTGTTTTCAGATTGAGCTAATCGAAATTCTGTTTTTTTTTTTTAATTTAGCAACTCTTGTAAACGAAACATTTCTGAATAAAAATGGGCCCAAATTTGTGATTATTGATTTGCGCGTATTCGTAAGAAAAAAAATTATACCGACTTTTGATTGCTTAGTGATGTAGCATGTCATCCTCGCGGGGTATGGACTCGGATATCACCATCGATGTCGGGTTCGGGTCATGCGGGAGTGAGGTATTACACCTTCAAGGCATTAGCTATAGAAGTGAATGTTCCAAGTCGAATGATGAGAAAATTGGTACGATCAGATCTATCCAAAGAGAAATCTCAAAGAAAAAATCAAAGGTTCATACATACATGTCACTTTTGTGGAGTAATCGGGCACATAAGACTGAAATGTTACATGTTGTTACGAATGATGTTTCAAAGGAATCAAAACTAAAAATCTAGAAACTATCTATTAAACTTATAGCAGCAACCTATATTACCGAAGCACTTTTGGGTTAAACAAGGTTAAGTACAAGCACAAAGACGTAGTGAAAAAAAATTGTCCATATTCACAGTTAGTTACTGCTTTTAAAGAAACTGTTCAGACTGAGGATAAGTCAATTAATTTAGATGAAGAAATCAATCAGATAGTTGATGACTGAGATAATGTGACGAAGAATAAGCTCAGGTTTGAATTTCTTCGAGAGGCACAGGGACTCTGTCCTTTACATTTTTAAAGTATAGTTTGATCTTATTTATTAAAAAAAAGGCTCGAAGGAGTTATCGTTTAGGCTTTCTGAGTTTTTATTTATGGGTTTTCTAAGGTTCAGTTGATTGATGTGTACATGAGGCCATGCTTGATTATGGGGTTTATGAATTTGATCAGTTTTGTGAAGATGGAATTGAAGTCAGCAATGATATGTTGGCATATGTATTAACTGGTAGCATATTGTCATCTTGGCTTTCTACTGTTGCACTACGTGTTTATGATTCTTCTGCTCCACCTACTACTGATTTTTATACTTCTTTATTCACTGAAATTGGTCACATTAAAGGCATTCCTCATTTTGGTATTGTTTAAGGGGAAGACATCAGATTGTTTTTGGTGACCGTTCAATTCAAAGGTAGATGTTAAGATATCTCCATGATTATTAGTCTTGCTTTTTGGCTTTTTAAGTTAAGCTATCCCCATGACTATTAGTCTTGCTTTTTGGCATCTTTGTGTCCTAAGAGGCAGAAATTTGGATGATTGTTCGTTATTGTTATTTTAGATGTTTCTTGAACTTGAAGAACTTGATGGATGTTCTTTGAAACTTGATGTTAGATTAAGGGGGAGTTATTTTTCATGTGGGTTATATTTCCAATTAGTTTATTTGTGACAAATAATGTCAAAAAAGGGGAGATTGTTAAGATATATGGTACATACCTTATTATTTGATTTTGACATTTTCGATAATTGGATATCTAAGATAAGGTTGATGAGTTTAAAATTCAAATCAAAGTGGGATAGAGTTAGAACTCTATCTACAGAAGAACTCTTGTATGGATCATGTTGGTGGATGTTTGGATGAGGGAAAAATTGCTGAAGTGAGGGAGGCTTGCGTGAGTGACTTAGTCAGACCTAAAGGCTTCAATAGTATCTGTGTGAATCCAAATCTGATCTTCTTATTTAGAATTGAAATACATGGGAAGCGGTGGGTCTATCATTGTTTACATCTAGTGACATATATATGATGTCTTTAATTATACGACAACTATAATTTTCCTCGTCATACTCATGTCTGCATTGATTTACGATTTAAGTAGACTCACACCTGACATTATTATTCTCTACTTGAGTTGGTCAAGATTGGAGAGCTGTAGCCAAGATATGCATCAACGAGATTTATGACCCTAATCGCCAAAGGCACTGGTTTGTGATCTCTAATCGTTGATTTCACAAAATTGAATCAATGAATTGCTGGTGGTGTACGAGTTTCGCGTGAGTGGGAGGAAGGTGACATACTGCACTAAGGTGCTATGATAGTCATGTGTCTTCGTTGGTTGGTTGTTGATGATGATAGTCATGTGGGCTTCTCAATGTCATCGATAATTGTTTTTGTGTGGAAACTTTCCAACAGTCTTGGTAATTTTGTGGCTATCGTTTTTGGTGTTGGTGTGTGAAAATTTCAGAAGTTTTCGTAACTTTGTAACTGCTATTTTTGTTGATGGTTTGGAGTTATTACAGCCCTATTGGATTAACATTTCAGTAATGAAACGTTTGTTTATTTGAGACGCTTTGTGGCAGTTGTGCGTAGGATGTTTTAATGACTATATTGAATATTCATAGCATATTTCTTGATAGACAACTTCCCATTCTTTCGTTGATGAAGCAACATATTTAGGGGATTTGTTTTTTTTATCTCAAGTATTTTCGTTTACGTTGAATTTTGTTTAATCACTTGAGTTATTTATTTTATTTTTATTTTTATTAAACATTGTTTGAGAAAATCCTCTGTTGAGGTTAGTATGAGGCAATCATACTATTAGGTGTGAAATTCTTTAATAAATTATGAGGACGAGAGATAGTGTCAAGGGATGACCGGTGTTGGTTCAGTAAAGCCTTGTATAAACCTTTATCATTAGTGAAAGAATTAAGCTAGGTGATGGCCCCGTAGACGTAAATAAGGTGTGCCAAATTGCGTTAACAAATATCGATTTTGATTTATATTTGTGCATTTAATTTTTCTAGTTTCTGATTGTGTTAGAAATGACTACGAAAAAATCTTACAGTTTGCAAAACTAACACATTCCTTCAGATTTTTTGCTATTGAATAGATGTTATGAAGCTAAAGAAGATGCAATGTGAAAATACAAGGAATGTTTCAAAAATGCTACATATAGGATAAACATCAAAATGGAATTAATTTTAGAAGTACAATCAACCGGCAAACCACCTGGTTAAAGATGGAGCAAAAGGAATTCAAACATTAGGAGGCTTCTCTTTATATGATGAACAATTTCTCTATCCTATTTCTTTGTTGAAAAATTATATATATTTCTCTCATAACGATTATTTTTGTTAAATCTTACTCTCAATAATGAATTAAGGTTATGATACTGATTTATGTTTTATGCATGAGATATGAGGAGCTAGTCATTATCTTCATATGGATTGATATTTGTTTTGTTAAAATTCTCATACGACTTTCTAATATTATAAATGTTTTGTCACCATTGAAAAAGGAAAAATTATTGAATTAAGGGAAGTTCCAATCAAAACATAAGTACTACTGATGATTTTATTGTTATTAATGAGAAGGATTATGATAACAAAATCTTACGATATCAAAGAATTAATATATAAAAATATAATATTTGCAATCTTCAATATCAAGATCAAGCTAAGAAGAAGATTGAGCTACATCAAGGATATTTCATAAATTACTTATTGTAAGTTTATCTTGCTTATTTTTGATAGTCTAAAAGGCTTGTTATACATAAAATTTTCATTTAATTTCATAGTGAGAGTCTTTATATTTATTAATAGGTGTTTAAGCTTTCATTTTAAACATAAAAGCCTCTTGATTTTTAAAATAATCTTTAGAAAAAAAATTGGGAATGTTTTTAATCATAATGATGTTAATCAAATTGAGTTTGAGTATTTGAAAGAGTTAAAATCATATCTTACGGTATTTGATTGCCTTATATGGATTAGTGGTTAATCAATATAGGTTAGAAAAAAAAATGGGAATGTTTTTAATCATAATGACATTAATCAGATTGAGATTGAGTACTTCAAAGAGTTAAAATCATATTTTAGGGTATTTGATTGCCTTATATGGGTTAGTGGTCAATCAATATAGGTTAAAGTTGTTAGGCCCCGAATTTTTTTTATGATGTCATTAAGCATGGATTGTGATAATTATGTGTTTATGGTATAGTTTGATTTTATTGAGAATATTCATGGGAAAAATTTGGATTTAATTGAGTTTAATGTGAAATATATTGTCCAAAGAAGAGAGGGAGAAGCACGTTGCCGGAGAAGAAGGAAGGAGAACTTCGCCATGTCGCCGGAGAAGAGGGAAGGAGAACTTCGCCATGTCGCCGGAGAAGACGGAAAGAGAAGGAGAATTGCCCAACGTCGCCGGAGGAGAAGAGAGAAAAAGAAGAGGAGAGTCGGGGAAGGAGAGAAGGAAGACGGCTGCGCAGGGATTTAATTTTGTTTTAGCGACGGAAATTATCCGTCGCTATAATTAAAATAAACTGTCGATGAAATAGCCAGCTAACCTAATATACCGACGCCGTTTTGAAATATACCGACGGCTTTGTTCCGTCGGTGAAATTTCCCTCCGTCAAATTTTGCCGACCGAATTTTAATTCCGTCCCTGTTTACAGACGGAATATTTTTCATCGGCATATTTCTGTCGCTGAGTAATTTTCCCTCCACCCTTGGCAACGGATTTGCTCACCGTCGAAAAATTCCTTCTTTAATATAGCGACGGAGTGAATATCGTCGGTGAACCATTTCTAGCCGACAGGTTCACCGACCGAAACTTTTATTTCGTCCCTATTTACAGACGGAATTATCTCCATCGGCAGTTTCCCATCGCTAAAAGGCTCCGTCAAACTTTCCCTCCAACTTTGGCAACGAATTTCTGGACCGTCGGAAATCATCTTCCTTTAACCGACAGATTAGTTATTCCGTCGCAATATACCAACGCTATCTGGCCCATCGGTATATTTCCGTCGCCATATGACGATTTTCTTGTAGTGGACGCGTCTTCTGTGTTTTGCTGACGTGTCTTGTTCTGTGTTTGGTTGACATGTCTTCTTCCGTATTTTGCTGAGTTGCTTTTTCTATCTTTTGCTTCTTCTGGGTTACTTTTCATAAACTTCTTCTGGGTTACTGTTTATGAACTTCTTTTGCCTTTTGCTATCTTCTGTATTTTGCCGACTCACTTCTTCTGTCTTTTGCTTCTTCTGGGTTACTGTTTATAAACTTCTTCTAGGTTACTATTTATGAACTTCTTCTATCTTTTGTGTTTTGTCAACTCGCTTCTTTTGCCTTTTACTTCTTCTACCTTTTGCTTCTTCTATGATAACGTCATCTTCTTCTGTGTTTTGTTATGATGACGTCATCTTTTTCTGTGTTTTATTTCGTTTGTGTTTTGCTTCTTCTACCTTCAGTTCCATTTTTAGTCCTTCTGAAGATAGAATCAAACCTCAAAGTATTCTTCAATGTTGTAAATCTCGAAGTCCTCCTTGGAAATCGCCTTAATAGGATCTTAAATCGATATCCCAATTGACCGTTATGTTAAGTTTCCCAAGGCTAGTGCAAATGATTAGGTTCGACATCTGTTCGAAAATAGTAAGTGTAAGTTGTTCTAGAGTTTGTCTTGGTGGGGGCACATCATCCTTACGGGATACGTGTTCAGATGTCACTTAGGATGTCAGGCTCGTGGCTCTCAAGGGCGGGGTGTCCAACATAAATGGTAAAGTTATGTGATCTTTTTAATTATGCAATATTGTTTCAATAATCACAATATTTTAATTATATTTAAACTAAGCATTTTGGATTATTATAGGCTCATCGGCATATTGCAATTTTTTAATAATCTCAGCATTTATAATTTATGAACTAGTCTCTATATTTATTATTTTGTATGTAAAAATTGTTGAAGTTAAATTAAAAACTTGTATATGAAGAAATTTAATAATATTTTATTTTTATATATAATGTTTCAAATTATCAATTATTTTTGTACAATTTTTTATGTAATAGACTAATAATAAAAATATATTGATACATTATATATGATAATATGGATTAACAATGTAACAAATAATTAATTCAAAAATATTATAACATTTAGTTAAAATGTAACTAAAAAATTGTGACTATATTTTACAAAATGTAGCTAAAAATATTTTAAAAACATTTGGTTTTTAGCTACGTTTCTTTTTAATACGATCCTTGAAACGTAGTCAATAGTTTTTAGATGTGAAAAATAAGTGTAGCCAAACTTATCGGTGATGATTTCACAAAACGTCGCTACATAGCCAGAAACTATTAGTGACGATTTTTCAAAAACTTCGCTTATAGCTTTTAGCTATAGGAATTTAAGGATGTTTTGTGTGATGAAACTAAATCATCGTCAACTATTAGCAACGATTTTGTACATTTGACTGTAGTGACAAAACCGAACACTGTTGTAATAATACATATCAAGTATATCCCAACATTAACAATGCTAATGACACATACATATTATATCAAATAGTACTTGTAAAATATACAAATCTAACCGGTTTTGTCTGTTTAACCGTAAAAACTTTAAATAGAAGTTGAGTTTTTAATTTAATTTTTAATTTTTTGGTATAATTTACTTTAATAACTCTTATTGTTATCGAATAGTTTATTAATTAATTGGACAATTTTATAAATTAATTATTTTTTTATAAATTAAAATAAATCAATTAATTTTTATTTAAAAGTCTCAATTTTTAATTAAAGTTTAAATTTTTTATAGGAAAGAAGAGTCTCCTTTAATCATAAAATTTTTATTTTTAAATCTTTAATTAATTTTATGACTAATATTGGTTTAATCTTTTAAATATTAAATATCTTGTTTTACGGATTAATTTTTTGTTCGGTTTTTTAAACATTACCATATTTATTTATGGGTTAATTAAACAAAGGTTGAACCTTGGAAGCATCTTAATAACAAGGCATTAAGGAGACGATAAGTACCCGTGATTTAAAGTTCTTTCAATCAGCTGGAGAGTAACTCACTGCGCCCAATTATACATTATATGCACTACTTTATGATTCCTATGTATCCTTCATAAGTATTGTCGTCAATTAAACTGCTCAAAGACAAGATATCCATGCCATTTATTTATTTATCTGTTTAAGAAAATTAACAAGATTAAGTAACCTAACTTAACAACGCAATTAGTTTAGCCTGCATGGCCTATTTAATTACCGAACCAACCTGAAACTAATTAGCTACGCAGGCCATACTTAGTTTTGCATGCATCTTTAAGGGTTAGAAACTCTTATAAATGGAACAATTAAACAAGACATCAAGCTAAGGTAAAAACACACAGATAATTCCAACAAAGGAATCTTGGTTAGATTTCCGGTATTTTTTTTATTTCTTCATATATATCTATAAAGAACAGATAAGTGAGAGTTTGACGACTCTGCGAAATCTCCATGGATATATCCTTCAAGTAGAAACAGTAGTCTTTTTCTTAGATTTCTAAGTTTGGCAGCGGCGATTCAACCAAAGGAAAATCAGCTTCAGTGATGTCAAGAATGAAGAAACCCCCTAGATATCCAGCTTAATTTTACATTTTCTTCTCATATCAATCCCTGATTTTGTACTATTAACACATCATCATCAGGATAGCAAACTAGAAATCACGTTCAAAGTTTTCCGAAGCTCGACCTTTGTCTATGCATGTGTTCCCAAGTTGGACCACCTTCGACGGGACAACAATATCGAACTAAACCATGCTAAATATCAATTTTCTAGTTTCGGTAATAGTTAAGTAGGACGAATAGGACGGCTCGTCAGTCGTCACCTTTTTATCTTATGTAAATCGGTCCATGTTGCACAAAACTACGAGATTTATATGTATAAGTTGTGTTGTATATTCTTGGCAAGAAAATATGACTAAGATATAATATAACCCTTTTCATTGGAAGAATCCTTTAAGCTTCTATTTATATACGTCTTCCATTAACTTAAACATGGAGAGATTAAGACAATTATCTTTTCAAGGCAAGGCATAATTCTTTTCCATACCCTTTAATCTTAGGTATATTTATAAGGTAAATAAAGTTCTTAATATGAGTTATTATACAGTAATTTACATTGGAATGATATGATTGATTCTGAAGCTGTGAACTCAAGAAACTTATAAATAACGAGGGCCATTCTTAAATTTGGTTAAGAATGTTAAGAGCAACAGTTCCCACTAATACGGCTGCACGACAAATTCTAATCAGAAGAAGAAACAGCTGCCTCGTAACACACCAACACTTGACATAAGTTTTTCACCGTATCCATGAGTCTAGCTCACTCTCTCAAATGAATCACTAACTAAATAACTAGTTCAGTACTACGACTGCTGCTGCTGCTCAATTGTTCCTGTGATGCTCTAGTTCGATGGGCCATTGCTGCAGCAAAGACCTTGTTCCTGATCCATCCTACAATGCAGAAATTAACAACACCTCCACTCTCAACCCCAGCCACAAGCCGCCTCCGTTGCAGGCTCCGCCGCAGCAGTCCGTTGAGCCTAACATCACCGTTTACGCATCTAGTCCCTTCCCGAGTCCGCTTCCCGCGGGAGTGCGATCGTCTCCCACGCCTGGGCCTGGGAGCAGGAAGTTCAAGTGGCCCTTACCGCCACCATCGCCGGCCAAGCCCATCATGGCCATCATGAGGAGGACGGGGCTCAAGAAGAAGAAGAAAACCCAGCAGGGAAATACTCCGGAGGGAAAGGTGGCACAGGTGGAAGCAGAGGTGGAAGAGGAGGAGGAGGAGGAGGTGCTGACGCCGTTGGATAAGAGTTTCGGATACGCCAAGAATTTCGGAGTCAAGTATCAACTGGGGAGACAGATTGGGAGAGGGCATTTTGGTAATACATGTATGGCTACGCCCAAAAAGGGTGTGCTTAAGGGACACCCTGTTGCTGTTAAGATCATCTCCAAAGCGAAGGTCTTTGTTCTTCTGCTTCTGTTTTTCACTAACTTAACTAATCATATCACTAAATGCTTAAGCAAGCAAGGTTTTGTTCCATAAATGCCAGATGACTACTGCAATGTCAATAGAAGATGTTCGTCGGGAAGTAAATATATTGAAAGCTTTATCCGGACATAAGCATATGATTACTTTTCATGATGCCTTTGAAGATGATGACAACGTCTACATTGTTATGGAGTATGTTTTTTTTCGCTCTTCCTATCTTATCTAACCTTAATTCTTTTATTTGGAATGGTCTGGAGTCATTTTTTAATGTTGTTCTAAACTTTTTTTTATTTTTTTAAATCTTTGCTCTTAGATTATGTGAAGGGGGAGAATTGCTGGACAGAATCTTAGCAAGGTAATAAGATCAAACCCTACTAAACACAGTATTTTGCTGCGCATCATGGTTCAAGTAGTTGATATGGCGCATTGCTGAACATTTCCATGGGCAGAGGTGGACGATACATAGAAGAAGATGCTAAAGCCATTGTTGTGCAAATACTAAATGCAGTCGCCTTTTGCCATGTACAAGGTGTTGTACATCGCGATCTAAAACCAGAGGTACACGACCATTTGAACCAAACAACGGAAAATCATCTCAAGGGAGCCATCAATGTTTACAGCTTACTTTAACAAATCATTCTGTTAACACTTGGCAGAACTTTCTCTTCACCGCGAAAGATGAGGATGCTCCAATGAAGATCATTGACTTTGGTCTATCTGATTTTATCAATCCAGGTAAAATCTAGGAGAGTCCAGGAACGTTATCCTGAGTTTCCTATTTCGATCCTCATTAATAGTGTCTCTGTTTTGAGATGATAAATAGTATGTATGCATGCAGATGAACGACTCAATGATATCGTTGGCAGTGCGCATTATGTTGCACCTGAGGTTCTACATAGGTCGTACAATGTTGAAGCTGACATGTGGAGTATTGGCGTCATAACATACATATTACTATGTGGAAGTAGACCTTTCTGGGCCCGGACAGAATCTGGAATTTTCCGTTTCGTGTTAAGGGCTAATCCTAACTTCGAGGATTCACCGTGGCCTTCAATATCACAAGAAGCTAAAGATTTTGTGAAAAGGCTTCTCAACAAGGATCACAGAAAAAGAATGAGCGCTGCACAAGCTTTAAGTAAGTCAAAAGGCTTTTGAGTCAGTCAAATTAGTTGGACATTCTTCTGGTCTGAATGTGATTGTTTCTGCATGAAGCTCATCCATGGCTACGAGACGAAAACCGTGCTGTGCCGTTGGACGTTTTCATGTACAAGTTAGTCAAGTCTTATATCCGTGCAAAACCTTTCAAGCGTGCGGCGTTGAAGGTTATAATTACAATAAAACTACTTGCATCGTAGTTTCATATTTCTTATACTGATCCATGTTGTTGCACTTGCAGGCTCTTTCCAAAGCTATTCCAGAAAAGGAGCTCATCTACCTTAAGGCTCAGTTTAATCTCCTGGAACCAAAAGATGGATTTGTCTCTGTCAATAACTTCAGAGCGGTTAGTTCATGCCTCCACTTAGCCTCTATTCAACTTTCAAAACTGAATCCTCTTATTTCTAATTAAACTTGGTATTATAGCAATTAGTTGAGAAAAACCAAGCACAATTCTTATGCTCACTTATTATTCATCCAGTAATCTTGTCTCTTTCTCAGACTCTCACCTATAATATATGGTGAAGAAATGCAGGCTTTAATGAGACATGTTACTGATGCCATAAAGGAGGCAAGGATTTTTGACATTTTAAATGTGGTATGCTTTCCTGATCAACTATTGCCAACATTTCCAGACTCAGGCTTTTTGAGATCTATATTCTCTAGGAAATGGAATTGGAAGAAACAAAACCAAGAGATCCCTTTTATAGATTACTCTCGTTATTGCATATGAAATACATAAGCCAAGAATGTAATCTTTTATGACTGGACTGGCCATTTCAGTTATCAGAACCTGTGCACCTCTGATTAAGAGTAGTGCTTAATGAACATGAATAAGTAAGATTTCCTTTTGTTTTCTTTTCAACTTATTATTTCAGATGGAACCACTATCTTTCAAGAGATTGGGGTTTGAGGAATTCTGTGCTGCTGCAATCAGTCCATATCAGCTTGAGGCCCTTGAAGGATGGCAGATGATTGCCAAAACTGCTTTTGAATACTTTGAACAAGAAGGAAACAGAGCTATATCAGTGGAGGAATTGGCACTGGTAAGAGGCAATCTCATGTCATGCCCAGAAACTATGATTTCAGTAAGAGTTTGGCTAACTGTGGTATCTGTGCAACAGGAAATGAATCTAGGCCCTGAAGCTTTTTCTATAGTCAAGGATTGGATCAGAACTTCTGATGGGAAATTGAGCTTCGTTGGATACACAAGATTCTTACATGGTGTCACTATAAGAAACACGAATACAAAACAGCGATAGCATGGATATAAAATTATTAGTTTTTTGGTTTAGACGTGATTAAATTGAACTTTGAGGAAGCCATAGCGGCCCGACGTTGGTATTGACTCTAATCCAAAGCCACAGGCTCCTCGAGCTAAGGTCGAGGAGAGAATCGTAATGACCAATTTGTTTACAATATAATTACTAACAATGAATTAAGAAAACCTTGGAAATATATTACAGATTATAACAGTGAGCGGTATCAACTTTTTTTAATGATTTTTAAATAATTATCTTCATTTAAATATTATTATAATCCATAGAAGTGTGCGCAATAAACTTCATAATTGTTTGGGTGTATTCGTATGGATATGATTTCCGAGAATTGGTGTTGTTATACATTACACGAAACTCAGCCCATTACAATTCCTATCAGCCTCGTTTAGTAACCT
>JANJEY010000003.1:54776511-54788340 GCA_024703695.1 Erythroxylum cataractarum | reverse complement strand
TTATTAAGATTTTTGAAAGCATGGTTGATGTAAACAGTAAACTAGTAAAGTATACAGTACAGCTGTATAATATATCAGTATGGACTATTTTGCAATTTTTAAAAAATTTAGAAACTATTTTATAAATTTAAAAAATATTCCGAAACGGTACCCGGTACCGACCGATACCGGTATAGTTCCATTCCATAGTCCAATCCGATACCGAGCCCGATATGGTATTCATAACATTGATCGTAAGGCATACTTGAAAAAACATTTTCCTAATAGAGATGGACTAAGAAGATGATAATGTTGCCCTTTGAGTCCCAACGCTGCGGACGACGGCGTTCAAGCCAAGATTTTTGAATTGGCGGAGGTATTGAAACTATATGTTAAGCGACCGTTTTATCACAATAGTTTAAGCTGTTATGTGAGGCCAACTTAATTAGTTTTATATATTCTCTAACATACCCTTTCAAGTGAAAGCTCTTTAGGCTTGAAACTTATACAGGCCTACTTTACTTTGTGCTTAATTTAATCAGAATAGGTGAGTGGTAGAATTCGAACTCATGACCATTTGATCATAAAGGCTCTGATACTATGTTATAGCCTGAGGGAACTATTTGATTATAAAAGCTCTGATATTATGTTATAGCATGAGGGAAGACCGTTTTCTTTTGAGATTTCCATTATTAGTTATTTTCCATGCCATCACTAAAAGTTACAATTCTCTTTACCTTCGTGGATCTGGAGTCATTATTAACTAAAAGTTACAATTCTCTTTACCTTCGTGGATCTGGAGTCATTATTAAAACCGATACTTTGAGCACTATACAAAGTTCACGAAATGTGATAAACCCAAAACATTGATACAGACCAACTTGGATTATCCGCTCACCAAGACGAGCAGGATCACCCTAAATCAACTTCAGCGTGATGGGCCTGAGATTGAAGCCTGATCAAACCTTTCCGTGAACTGTTTTGAAAAATAGAGTCACAACTTAATAAATTAATAAATTTTAAAAATAAAAAGTTATTAAAGTAAATTGAACATAAAAATTAAAAACTAAACTAAAAAGTTAGATTATTCAAGATTTTTATAGTTGAACTAACCAAACTAATTGGTTTTAATTTATTTAATTTTATAAAAGAAAACTTATTTAATTGATTTTTCTAAGATAGTAAAATAAAAATTAATTAAATTAAACTATGGGTTTTACTTTGGCACTTTATTTTTGTTAATAAAGATATAAGAATATTAGTATTAATTACTAAAGATATTCAATTTTTAATTAGAATTAAAAATTGCAACTGAAGTAGAATCAAATGGTTCCTTAAATTTTCTTCTCTAATAAAAATTGATTTTAAAATAAATAGATTAAAGTATTTGAGGGGTCATCTTGCTTTCGGCCGAATGGAATTGATTAGGATAAACATGGGCATTTCCGGACAAAAATTAGAGTCGCTGTGAAGAGAGTTTAGTTGAGAAAGATACTTACCACTTGGCATAAAAGTCTCAAAAGATAAGTGGAGTTCTTTTCTAAAGTTTCCTCAAACACGAACATGCATCCATACGTCTCGTCAAAGCCACAACACCTTAGAGCATGCCTCACTCTTGTCATAGGAAGGTGCTGTTGGCTTTTGTTCATTGGAATATAAGTCCAATTCTTTCGCACTCATTTATTGTTGTTCCAGTTTTAAATGACGACATCTTCGAAAAGGATTAAAAGTTACTGAAGTAAATCCTGGAATAAATGGTTAACTTAATTTTAACTGACCTAATCCATAAGGAATCCTGAGTTCTTCCATGGCTGCATTTACAAGACTCTTCACCAACCAGTGGAACTTATAGTTTTAATGCCATGGACCAAAGAAAGTGTAGGTTCTTACAAGAACCTAAAACGGAGAATGAGGTGACTGTGTCCAAAGCCAACCGGTCATGATTGGCCAAATTAGCATAAGTTGATGCGTTGCATGATTGAACCTGAAAATCAACAAGTCTTTTGTCCGTATCAGGCTAAATTGTATGCTTGGGGTTAGTGATTGACACTACTAACCATAGAACATGTGACAAGTGGCCTCAAGGGAATATTGTTTTGACAAGTCTGGTGTGAATTTGCTATGAGGATATGCTTCAAGTCATTCATTCACGTCATCCGCAGCAAGGTGGAACAAAGGAAATAACCTTAACCTTCAACTTAAACCCGCCATAAAATTATATCCAGACCAGGTCTTATTTTATCTTCATTCCCTGCTACTGCTAAGATGTAACACCTTAACTCAAGCTGCAGCAACTTGTTACTTGTTTCTCTTTGGCAGCTCTAATCTGGGAAGTCAATAGTATTTCTGCAGAATTTGATCCTATCCAAATTGAACGCGAAAGGAAGGAATTTCTACAAATGATGTCTAGTTATGAAAGCAATTTAAAGTTTATGTCAAGAAGCATCTTTAGGAGGGGAATATGTCCCACAGTCTCACTTTTTTCCTTAGCTTCCTTTCCATTCTGTATTATTTTCCCAGGGACAAGACTAAGGATATTGGTGTCTTCAGGATTTTTCTATCCCGGTCATCTCAATGTAATCACATGAATACGATAGCAGTAGAAAATACAAACTGATCAGGATGTACAACAATACCATTTAATAACAAATCCCAACAAAAGCAACACTAGCTAGAAACTTATATTTATCCCTTTTTCCTACTTCTTTTTCATTGAAAAAGGAAGCAAAACCAAACTTTTTCGATGGGAGACTTTCTATTTCAGTCTATGTTATTTTGATGGGATTAGGACGAAAGCAACTGCCATTTATATCATACTTTGCAAATGGGAAGAAAAGAAACTTAGAAAAGAAGAAGCTACACGATTTCTTTTCCAATTGCTTGCATATCCTGCAACTGCAAGCAAGAACACTAGATATTTTCTTTTATGAGTTTGTGACCTATAAAACCCTCTGACCATCTCCTTATCAGAATTCTAAATTCTTGAGAGGAGAAAATTGAAAGTAGAAAAAGCTGTTAAGTTATGCCCTCCACCTACTGTATTGTTTTGAGTTAGAAACAAATAGAATTATTTTCGTATGATCGAGTAATCCAACCATGGATAGAAAAGACTACTCTCTACCTGAACTCGAAATCTATGCATGTCCATTGCTACCAAAAGCTCCAACAAAAAAGAAGAACAATGTCAAGAACAAGAGCAGATTCAGCGCCCAACAGATTAGGATGCTAGAGTCAATTTTTGAATCAGAGACAAAGCTCGAGCCGAGGAAGAAATTGCAAGTAGCAAGGGAGCTTGGTCTTCAACCTCGGCAGGTTGCTATCTGGTTTCAGAACAGACGAGCTAGATGGAAATCAAAGCAGATTGAACAGGATTACAAAACATTAAGAGCAAACTACGATAGCTTAGCATCTCGTTTCGAGTCCTTGAAGAATGAGACTCAGTCCCTGATTACTCAGGTATCTATCTAACTACCAAAACAGCATAAAGAAAATGTAAAAGTTATATATTACATAATCAAGTTTGTTTTCGTTTCTCGTCTTCTTTTGCTTCTTGAAACAGTTGCAGAGGCTAAATGAACTAGTTGGCAAACCCTGCGGCGATAATGGAAGTTGCAGCGAATTGCAAATACCCAATCCAACTTTTGCTTCAGACAAGGGAAACGTCTATGTTGATTCTGGAGCGCAACAAGGAGTAGAGAACCAAGTATTCACATCTTTACAAAATGATGGTAGCAGAGATATGGCGCCTTTGATAGAAGCGGGAGACGGAGTCCTGAACAAGAATGAACACAAAGATAACTCATCAGCAACACCTGAGAAATGGTATGCTTTTGATTCAGGTAGTCAATTTGATCTACCATGTAGCAGCAGCTCACAATGGTTCAATTTCTGGACTTGAAAGGTTCAATCCACAAAGAAGGAAACATTGATATTGGTATTTGAGCTTTTCATTTACCTTCCCAGGACGTATAAAAGCTCAGGGAAAACAAAGTTCCCAGCTTAGCTAATAATGCCAATCAAGAGGTGTAGATCTAAAATTTGCGTAGATTTATTGAAGTAATTAAGCCCTCCCAGACAGGTTTAGTAGCATAATTACAAAGCAGACAGAAGTAATAACGAGCTAACCTCAACTCAATGGTTTTCAAGACCATGAGTTTGTAAAATACAACTATTTGCACGTAATGCAACAGCTTGTAACAAATTCATAGAGTGAGGCTCTCCATTTTATTTTATTTTTCTGATCTTTTCCCGTTATCTTTATAGTAAATCTGGGGTTGGAACCACCGTCATAACATTTCCAGTCATCTCTGAAGGTATCTTGCAGGCGGTATCAAAGCCAAAACTAATCGGAAAATCAAAGCCAAAACTTAGATCCGATGGTCTTCGGATCTAAGCCCAATCTTGACTGCACTTCTTCGGCTTATTTTTAAGTTGCTCTAGAGTTCCAATTTCATATGTTGATTTCTACGTGGATTTCAAAGGAAAAATTACTTCTTTATTGTAGATTTTCTCATTATCATAGATATATAATTTATTCTTAGACTTCAGATTATCAAAATAGTTCACGTGAAAATTATTATATTCTAGTGCTACTTAAGACATATTATATTTAGAGTAGTTCAATCGGTAATACTTAAATATAGTATAAGCTATATAGAGATAGTTGAGTAAGTCAATAAAGATTCATCACTCTAAAATAAATAGAAAGAATGCTGTATTTTTTTAATTAGTAGTGATTTAAGGAATTATCTAATCAAAGTGAATTGATATTTGAAAATGTATTTTTTAAATATCAATTATCAATTAGCAAGAACGAATATTATTAAATTTTTAAAAATAGAGACTATTTTCATGCTCTATGTTCAATCAGAATATTGAATGACGAAATGATTAAATTATACATCACTACTATGCATAAACAAGTTGAGTAAAATCACGTTGACATTTCTCACATTAGGATGATCATAGCATGTTGCTAGATACTAATCTTGATCTATGATTATAAAATTTTTAAATTAGATAATTAAAGATAAATTAAAAAGAGTTTTAATTTATCTAATTCTAATTATGAACCATAATTATAATTTATAATAATTGTCAACATATTAAAAACTTAACGAGTCATACATAAAAAAGTAACTAAAAAGAAAAAATCAATTCAAATTAAGATGAACTTAATTATGAAGTTTGAAAAAGTTCAAAAATCAAATCTATGATATTTAATTTTATCAAAAGTAAATTGTCATCATAATTATATTTATATTGTAATTATAATTAAAAATTTTAATTTTAATGTGAAGGTTTATAATGAGTAAAGCATGATCGTGTTGATAAAAGGTAACGATTCTTATGTTTTTGCACCCTGTTTTATGACCTTCATTTTTCTTTGGTTTTAGCTGGTTACTCATAACCTCATCCCTTCTTTTTATTCTCTTTCTCAATTGTTATGGCCCTCTCTAAATCTTTCTTCTTATTTTTGGCATTCCTCAGTCATTCTCTGTTTCATCATTTTTCATCTCCTAATGTGATATGAATATTAGTATAAATGAAAGTCAAAATAATACTAAAATAAATCACCTACATAATTGCATTTTTTATAGTATAACTCAGTGAATGAGTGTCCACACTGTAAAGACTAGAATTATTAGTACTAATTATCTTCGAATTGGTGTATGTTAATGAATATTCTTGTTTTCTTATCCAAAAGTGTTCATTCCTCAATCCAAAATTCTTTAATTTGTGTTTATATCATTTTTTTCTCTAAAACTAATATTCTAAAAAACTCTTTAAGAGAACTAAGCTCTATCTTTTCTTTTTTATGCCTCTCTATTAAAATGTAAAACCCTATAATTTTTCCCAACTCAACCCCCCAATACAAGATTGTGTTTAGATCCTATGTTACTCAAAGCTCCTCTTGACTTCTTTCTATAACAAAACATCACCAATAAGGGTTAAAACATGGTTCTGTATTTTCCACGTGTTGGTAAATGTATGTAGAATATAGTAGGATGTTATAGACACCTAGAGAGCAAAATGCCACCTTATTGAACACAGTCTATGTTAGCTCAAGGTTTATAATTAATGATTTTGATGATAACCTTATAATATTTCAAAATTCAAATTGGATTTATTTCATTATATATAAACAATGGTATAATTCTTAAAATGAAATAAAATCATGAAATAATTGATTTCCATCTTGCCGGAACCTTCTTTATAAACTTACCTTATTAAACAATGGTTTATTCGAAAGGATCCTACTTATTATGATGATCATATATTAGCCGCGTGATTACTAGAAGATTTTTGGCAAAGATGACATCAAAATTATTCGAAATTAAATCCATCTAGATGACTAAGAATGCAAGTGAAGTAACAGTTAGTTGAAAGAAAAGCCTACTTAAGGAAAAGCAACTCTTTTGTGAACAAAGATCATACTTTCGAAATATAGCTATGGCATAAATTCTTTTGAAAGCGATATCATTGTAAAAATCTTTTGTTCTTTAGAAAATGAAAAATTTTTTTAGAGAGATCAGTGTAGCTCATATTGAGCAAAGTTTATTTTTTGTTGAGAGATTGTAAAGGCTAGATAAATACTACTTGTAGGATCTCGATCTTTTGGGCCTCGCGCCCACCCGCTTGCAGATATTATCCGCTTTGAGCCTCGGCTTCTAAGACCTCGCACTCTCACGGTTTTGTTTTTCCAGGACTTCCTAGGAGGTCACCTATCCTGGTACTACTCTGGCCCTAGCACATTTAATTTCAAAATTCTGATGGGATTCAGTGCGTTAGGGCATGAAAAAACGTGTCTACAAGGGAAAGGTTTCCACATCCTTATAAGGCATGATTCATTCTCCTCTTCAGTTGATATGGGATAAACTTAAGTATCCACTCCCCTCAGGAGACCCAGCGTTCGCGCTGGCATACCACTCGAGTCACAATGCTGGACCCCACTTCTGGAGCCCAGCATTCGAAGACATTTATCAGTCAAAACTCATTGCAAAATTTTTTTAAAAAAATAATTAAAGCATATGCGGAAAAAAATTGATAATCAAAATTGGCCCGATTTATTTAAAACTATTTCAATCACAAAGATGCAAACATTACTGAACAAATCAGAGTTTCGATAATCACTTGGACCCATTACAGAACACAATGTTTGTTTTCATAACATCTTTGCATTTCAAAAACCATCCTTTTGCCTTAATACAAATACAAAATAAAAAAATACAAACTACACATGATACAATTGAATGTCTATGCTTAAAATGCTTCCAAAATACAAAAAGTTCTTGAACTAACTTAATTACAAAAGTCTCTAACTATCTTGGAGTTCCAATGCCTTGCAAGGATCACTAATCTTCTCTTTCTGCGCCTGAGGAGGGAAACGTGGGATGAGCTACACAAGTCAGTGGCTAATATATTTATAGCCATTGGCAATCGACCAAAGTCAAGCATATGTATATATATATGTATGTCTAACAATTCTAACATTTATACTTTATTCAAGAAATTTAAACATTCATCAAATTTAGATCAAATCACATAACACTCAATATGCTTCATACTTGACAATCTAAAGATGCAAATGCACAACAAATGGCTCGAGGGTCCCATGAAACAGAATGAGAAAACCAAAGTTTACCTATGAACAGAATGAGTCCATTTTTTTCAGAGTTCATATGCCACAAACGGGCAGCCGGAAGAAGGCTCTTGTACACGTGCACGTGATTAACAGAATGGTTCCATTCTCGCCCAAAAAAATACATAATCATGCTCAAAATCATTTTACCAAAATGATTTTTATATATTCAAACCTTTTCTTTCATCTTTCATGTTCTTTCCTTTATATATATACAAAATGCCATGATAAAATTTCAAGGCATAACATTGATCAAAATCACAATTTAATTTTATAAAGATATCATGCTTCTCTCACGATGTAACATAATCAAAATCATCATGTATTTTTAATAAGTAAATTTCAAACAATTTAACACATAGGCAAGAATTTGCCCAATCACACAATAACTGTAAATATATTACCCACCTCATTTCCTTGCAAAAATCTAAGTCAAGGTTGTCTTTCCCCTTGCTATTGGATAGGATTCTCTTAATTCCCTTGATTCTTCATCAATTGAAGAGATCTTTAGCTCAAGGGAAGCTCTTCTCTTCCTCTTCCTTTTTCCTTTCTTGAATAACTCCAAAATATCTCTTGAAGACTAAGAAAAGTTAAACCCTAGCTCAACTCTCTTCTTTTCTCTCAAACAATCAAACTCTCTTTCTGTTTCTTTCTCATTTCGTTATTCTCTTCTGTTTTTCCTTCCATTCACGTTTTTCTTCTTCATTTATAAGCAAGACAACACTTTTTCTTCCAATTATGCCCTTAATGATTAAGAATTTTCCCATTTGCCCTTCCTTTTATGCCATACTTAGGTGTCTTGCCAAAAACACCCTTGAATATTCTGACATAACTCTTTCTTCTAGAAAAGAGTTCTCCCTTGTTTTAAGTTTCTAATGACCCTAAAACCAATCCATTTGGTTTAGTGATTCGAAAGATACACTTCAAACATTTTTGGACTACTCTTGTCTAAATCAGTATATTATGCATAATTTCTATCCAAAATTTAAACATCTTAGAAACTGAATTAGATTTTGATTTCTTCATATCATTTGTAGATCTTTGTCTTTAGTTTGACTTGAAGCTAGAATCATCTCATTTGGAGCTCTACCGATCCAAAAATAATCAAAACACTAAAATATGTTTAGTAACATATCTAATTCCTACTCTTCCAATCAATTCCCTTACTTCATTTAATACATGTTTTTCACATCAATCCCAAAATATATAACCTTTCATGGAGATGTAAAAAGAAAAGTGTTTGGAGCCTAAAGATTCAAGAATCACTTCATTTGGAGGTTGGATAGCAAAATTATAGCCAAAAGAATCAAACAAGATTTGGTCCTCAATCATATCAAACTTGTCTCGGGACAATTAGCATAACCTTCACTAGAGATGTTGGATTAAGATCATCTTAGGGCGATTTCAAAAAGAAATTTGAGACCTAGAACTTTAAAGAAGACCTTGAGGTCACATTTTATAATCTGAAGGGTCAAAATGGACCAGATAATAGGATTAGATGAAACCAAATGAAAAACCAAAAGAATAGAAAAAGATAGAAGAAGTGGGAAAATTGCTATAATTTTCACTACAGATATTGCATTAAGGTGTTCTTTATATGGTTTGGAAGGGGGCTTCAAGATCTACATCTTTCATGAAGACCTTGAAGACAGATTCTACAATTAGAAGGGTCGAAAATGGAATAGAAGATAAGCTAGGTGAAAAAAATAGAAGAAGCAAAACTTAGAAGAAGATGATGTTATCACAGAAGAAACACAGAAGAAGATGATGTCATCACAGAAGAAGCAAAACACATAGGAAGCAAAAGACAGAAGAAGCAAAAAACAGAAGAAGTAAAACACAGAAGAAGCAAAAGACAAAAGAAGCGGAAAGACAAAAGAAGCAAAACATAGAAGAAGCAAAACACAGAAGAAGCAAAAGACAAAAGAAGCAAAAAGACAGAAGAAGCAAAACAAAAAAGAAGTAAAAAACAGAACAAGCGGAAAGACAAAAGAAGCAAAAGACAGAAGCAGCAAAAGACAGAAGAAACGAAAGGCAGAAGAAACAAAAGACAAAAGAAGCAAAAGACAGAAGAAGCAAAACACAGAAGAAGCAAATGACAATAGAAACAAAAGACAGAAGAAGCAAAAAATAGAAGAAGAAAAAGACAGAAGAAGTGGAAAGACAGAAGAAGCAAGAGATCGAAGAAGCAAAAAACAGAAGAAGCAAAAGACAGAGGAAGTAAAAGACAGAAGATAGCCAAATACAGACGACGCAAAACACAGAAGAAGATGACATGATCATAGAATAAATACAGAAGGAGATAACGTCATCACAGAAGAAACACAAAAGGAGATGACATCATCAAAGAAGAAACAAAAGCTAGAAGATATATCTTCCTTTACAAAGACCATAACTTTCAGCCTAGAAGTCCAAATATTCCATACTATATATCGTTGGAAAGCTAAAAGAAATATATAAAACTTACTAGTAGAGATACTTGCCCAAATTCAACATAGATTATTCCAATTTTTTTCTCAAATTCAGAATACGTACTTTACATTCATCCAATGTACTGCACCCAATTCTCAACTTCATGACAAATTTTGAGATTCTTAAAGACAGAATTTAAATTTGATGTCTTCATAAGAAATGTAGCCATGTGTTTTCTAGTTTAATCCAAATCAAGAATCATCTTGTTTGGATAACTAAAGAAAAAGTTGTGGCTAAAAGACTGAAGCATCATCTTATGAACATTTTTTAGATCAACCACCCATTTTGTTTCACAATCTATCCTTAACACAAATTATACCAAGATCACCTTTTCTACTTCATTTACTCCTTATTCTCAACTCCATTTCAATTCAATATTATAGAAAGAAACTTTATAGTCCATGACTAATCATGAACACCGATGACAGAATATACACCTATATACATATTCTTCATCAACTTACTACACAAATTTATATTCATTTTTGCTTTCATTCTACTTTTGACTTTCACCTTAATTCTTCCCATTTTGAAATCTCTTATCCACTGAAAGCACCAAGGCAAATTATGAATCTATTCACACTTCTCTTTCTATACCTTACTCTTATCTATCAAATTCTTAGTTTAAGAATTTTTATTCATTTGTTCTTTACACATGACTACTTGCCAAAATTTCTCCTTCAAATAGTTCTAACTTCTATGAAACATTCAGGGCCCAACAATTCTTCTCCCCTTTAAAGAATTCCGTCCTCAAAATTCTTACTAGAGTGGTCAACCAAATGGAGGTAACATTGTAATATGTTTTCCTCAATCTCCCTAGTAACTTCTTCACTTGAATAATTTCTTTTAAATTATCACTGTCAAAAGACTCATCAAGTCTTTCAATCACCTATTTAATCATTCACTTTCCTAGCGAGTTCCTCGTTAGGTTTCAGATTACTCACACTTTTCCCACTTCCTGCATCGATAACACCCATATTAGATCATATTGATTTCTCTTAACATACTTGACACTTTACACTCAATCTAAGCACACCTTGCAGAGGTGATACTCTTATAAACATTTCATCCTTGGCTTTCTAGTTCACATCTTTATCGTATCAATACGCTTTACTCTTATGTCTATCTCACTTTACTCCATACTTTCGGTATTGATCCACTAACTCCTTTATCTCTTTATTAGTTATACATATTTCTCCTTTTTTAATCAAAAAGCCTCATCTTCCAATTTAAACTTGGAATTCATATCCATTTTCAATTCCTTAATAAGATTCTCAATTTTTGAATCCTTAATTTGGGATAAACCAAGCCCCACATTCTATGCTTCTTTTTACTCTAGTTCTAATAATCCTCAATCTCGAGTTTCTGCTTAAATTACCTGATATAATACATAACCTTACTTGGAATTTCTCACTTGTACAATCATGGTCTTTAAGTATTTATATCAATCTTCTTGGTCTCATATTCAATTCTCTCAATTCAGAGATTGTCTCAACTTTTATGATCTGTACTTGTATATATACATCCCGGATATTCCTTTACATATACTGTCTCCCAACTTCAAAACAATCACTACCATAGTAGCTCTAAATCATGTATTAAATAATCAACTCATAGGACTTTAGTTGTCTCCATACATATGAAATCACTTTATCTTGTTGCATTGGATTTATCCAAATCTCTTATATAATATCATTGCATACTATAGAATCTCCAAATCCATACGATATAATTAA
>JANJEY010000003.1:54352478-54363424 GCA_024703695.1 Erythroxylum cataractarum | reverse complement strand
CCTCTCTACTAAGAGACACGCTCGACGCGTCATTCTACTGCTCGGCTAAAGGATACCTCCACGGCCGAGACTCGAAGAAAGATCCTGGGGCTTTCACGAAGAAGTACTTCGTCCGCCAAGCAGAGACTTTCAAAGCTGTTCCCGCCGGGCGATATCTGACATCTTTGTACATCAGAGAAGGCACCTCGACCCTAGAGCTCGGACTTTGGCTCATCCTCAAAAAGTGACGTAGGATGCCAATCGAAGGAGGGCAGCCGAACTGGTGGCACAGCAAAGCCAAACCGTTGATGAACCTCCAGCCATTCTGAGGAATTTGGCTCGACATCAACTGATAGGTAGTGCACACCTCATCAATAATCGGGGCGTACGGGAGCCTCATACCGCCCACCGAGAAAAAACTGTCAGACACAGCGAAATATCCATTCAAGTTGTTGTGGATTCGCTCTTCCTCCAAGGCCAAACTAGGCCCCCAAGTCATAGGGATATTGTTCCTAAGGATCGACCGCCTCAGCTCTGCCGCGGTCATCGTCGATTCATTTCTTGGTAGCTCCCCCACAACCAACACATCCTTTTGCTCTCTCGTCGAGATCTCCTCAATATCTCCTATCATACTCCTAAAACTGGCCGTCGACATGCTTACTAAGAAGAAAACCTTTGTAAAAGTTTCAGAGGGGGAAACGAAGGAAGGGGACGTACCAATTTAGTGATTTGAAGTTGGGAAATCGAACGACGGTTGAAAGAAATTACCAGGAACTAAGAACAAGAAAGGGCAAGTGAAAGTAGAGTGAAAGCAAGAGAAACGAAGAAAGCGTGAAGAAAACCCACAATCTGTTGATCCTGAGTATTTATAGAAGACCGGTCGAAGGGACGCCCAATCAAAGCTCGACGCATGGAGAAAATCTGAGCCAAGCTCAGGCACGTGGCAAAATCTGAGCCGAGGTAAATTAGGGTTGTTCGAAATCCAGAGCGGCGCGACAAGTGAAAGGACGTACCTGACAGTTGCACAACGGTTACAAAGATGATACGTTTCAGATTCTGAAAGGCTGCCAGAGGACACGCGCCGTCAATAATAAATGCTCCAAGTACCTTCACGCGCTCACTAATGATGACCACCCGATCGATCGGGCCTACCCCGAGCTGTCCCTTAGACGAGCTACAGCACCAATGTCCGACCAATCGGGCCTACCCCGAGCTGTCCCTTAGACGAGCTACACCACCAATATCCGACCGATCGGGCCTACCCCGAGCTGTCCCGCAGACGAGCTACAAGACCCTTGCATACTCCTCCGACTCTTCTCTTCTCTCAGACTTGAGGAGTAGGGGCTTATGGTCGGGTCGGTCATGCTGGACCCGAATCCAGACATAACAGCCCAAGGGCTGATCGGTCCATCTTTCAAGGATCAGTCTTATGCCTTTTAGATATGCCAGACCCAAGCTCAATCAATACATCCATAGCCCGTTCGTAGGTAGAAGTCTCCCATGCTGACGTAAAGACCTAAACCTAGCATCCGCTCTATATATAAGGTATAATTCTGTCATAACAAGGGTACGTAATCATAACCCTAGCCTTCTTCGTTCATAGCGATCCCACCTACACAAAAAACCGACTTGAGCGTCGAAGGGGCTTATCAGGAAACAACCCCCGACGTGCCTTCTTTGTTTTGCAGGAACCTTCGAACCAGAATTCTCATGTTCAGCAGTCAACTTCATAGATCCAAACGGCAACCTGCAGTCTCGCCAGAATCAGGCTGAACCAGTATGAAAAACAACTTAATACAAAAATATAACACAATACATATAAATACTAAAAAAAAAACACCTATCAAGAGTAATAAATATATCATAAAATAACGTATATGTAGAACATGCCTGAGAATAACAATAAACATTAAGTGAAATATATACTAGAAGAGACCCGTACCTACCGCGAAAGACCCTTATAGGAATAACTTTGTCCATGCTTGTCAAAATCTTAAATACGCTATATAAGAACCAATCTAAGCTATACACCCTTGAAGGTGCATACTAGAGAATAAATGCAAATGACAAGAGTTTTTGTAACCTACAAGAAAATGAATATTCTTTTTTTAAGAGAGAACCCTACCCTCTATTTTATTTTGTTAGGGGACGATTGGTTAGTATGAAGGAATGGTAATAATAATGAGAATGAATATAATGATGAATGAAAATAAATATTATCATTATAATTATGATGGTTAGTTAAGAGGAAGTAATGATTACCATTACTATTGACAGTAGTTGGTTTGTAAAAAATATTGTAATTAATTAATTACAAAATGAATTATATTTTAATTAATTATATTGCAATTAATTAATTAATAATAAAATTTTAATTAATTAATATTTTAATTAATCAATAGTTATATTTTAATTAATAATAATATTTTAATTAAATATAATGTAATTAAATAAATAATAATAATTTAATTAATTATATTGTAGTTAATTAATTAATTACAATGTTTTAATTAATTAATAATTACATTTTAATTAATAATAATATTTTAATTAAAATATTTTAATTAACTATACTATAATAATAATATTTTAATTAATTAATTAATTACAATATTTTAATTAATTATAGTGTAATTAATTATTTAATTAATTAATTACTTCCTCCCATTCCTCTCTCTCATTCTTTTAAATTATGAGAGGAACGAAAGATTGCCCAAAACCAAGTAATGAAATTCTTAGATCTTCAATAATATATTTATACCAAACATCAATTATTATTTCATACCCATACCCTTTTTATCATACCCTCAAACAAGCACCCCTTTAAAGTGTTTTATTTGAAGTCAAATTTTTCGGTAAAATCTAAAATATTTATATCATTCTTATCACTTCCTTTAGTTTCTTTAGACCTTTTTTTTTTCTCTTATAATTTTTAAATATTATTTTCTCACGTCTGTTCAAGCATAATAGTGTCTATTCTTAATATGTTATGAGACATGCCTTTCTTAATTTGTTATTTATACCTGCCACTTTAGTTTGCCTTTGATCATTATATTTTGGACCTTATTTTTTTAGTAAAATTATACATCTTCTTAAATATTTTGGACCTTATTTTTTTAGTAAAATTATACATCTTCTTAAATATTCTTATCTTTGTCACCTAAAGCTTATTATTATTATGTATTAACATAATTGACGTGACCGCTAAAATTTTTGATTGATTTCTTATAACATAAAAGCAGGAAAAGAGAGACTGCGTGAATCAACAAAAAACAAAAAAGAGGAAAAAAATATAATGGGAATCAAGCCAAAGAGAGATAGACACACACACGCAGAGTATAAAGTTTGCATAAGGGTCGTCCTATCAGTTGGGTAACCCATAGAAAGAACAAGCATCAAATAATAAACCCAAGAAGAAGAAAAACAGGGCATTCCTGTAATTGAAGCTGCTGTCGATCCCAAATGTTCAACCCCAACAATGGTCACATCTCCGGCAGCGTCGGCGGCGCTGGCAGTGGCGGGTTGTGGTGGGCTGTGGCTACCCCTACTTCCAGAGTCACTGTTGCGGTCACGGCGTTGGCTGGAATCGCTGTGTTCGCGGCCATATTCTACACCACAAATAGGTAATCTACAAAAGGACCTGGACTTTGTAAATCCACACACACATATATATGCATATTACATATGTTCTGTCATGTTTGTTTTGGTCTTTTGTTTTCTGTGTTTTGCTTGCTCTAGTGTCTTCAAATTCTTGGTCTTTCTTTTAGGATTAGATTTGGGTGAATGGGGATGGTGTTGAATTCTTAATTATTGAACAAAATATTTGAACCGTTTTGCCTTTCTTTCTATGTGGATTATTGTTGAAGCAGTAAAACTCTAAATGATTATGGTTTATTTTCCAAGTTCTATTTTGTATGATCAGTAAAACTAGACATATTGATTTGAATAGTGAGTCCTTCCCTTCTTTTTCTGTTTCCTTGCTCGTCATATGATTATGTTTTAATTTAGGTGAAGTTACACTTTACCAACTTAGGAAATGGATATATATTTTTTCTGCTGTCATTCTCGACTGTCTACCATAAGTCAGCTGGCAAGACAAGAATTTCTATAGTTGGTTCAATTTGTGTTATCTACTTCTAGTTTTTCTTTTTCTTTTTTCAAGTGTGAAAATGCTTCAGATGGTCCGTTGGATAAGTTAAGAACATCATTTCCTTGGATTATTGTTCTTTTTTCATTTCAGGGGCCATATCAAATCGCCATGGTCTTCGAAGAAAAGAAAACATGCCCTTTCTCCCGATGAGTGGAGAAGTTTGTTTACACCAGATGGCAAATTTTGTGATGGTGGAGTTAAGTTTCTGAAAAGAGTTCGTAGTGGGGTGAGTAACCATTGGTAGTTGCTATATGTGATGTTCATCATATTAGATTGGCACTTATCTCTTATTTCATGATAAATAGGGGGTTGATCCGAGTATTAGAGCTGAGGTTTGGCCGTTTCTCCTTGGAGTGTAAGCAAACTTAACTTTTTTCTTATTACTGCTAACGCTGTTGATGTTATAATTCAAGTCAAAAGATGCTCATTTTTTAATCAGACATCGATAATATTGAATTTTGATATCATTTGGTTCTTGGTCTCGTCTTAAAAAGATTTGGCTTCAAACGTTTTATCCAAAAGTTATCTGAATCTTGCATCAGAATCTTTGAACTCCAATGTTGCTATAATCTCAGCAAGATATGCCTTAAATGTTACTTTCAGTGTAACATTTCAACTTGCTGCGAGCTACTTTTCTATTCTAACTCTGTCTGAGCATTGATGTGAAACTATCTGCATTATGTCTAGTCCTTTTTTCCTCGATCAAGCTGTTACAGTTTTTCTTTCTGGAATCTTTTGCTCAAATTTATTCTTTATTGCATGATATTCCTTCACAAGCCTTATTCTCCCATCTACCATTCTAAAATGATGACCTCATTTCCCTTTAACAGCTATGACTTGAATAGCTCCAGAGAAGAAAGAGAGGCTCTTATGACTCAGAAAAGGTATTTCTTGCCAAGCTTCTATTGGGAGCTTTTCATTTTAGCTACTCTAATCCCAGGGCAGTGTTATTTCTCAATCTCTGAAAGTCTATTGCCCATTTGATTTTATTTTGATGATTATTTTGCTCTCTTTGTGACTCCAGAAAGGAATATGAGAAACTCCGCAGGCAGTGTCAGGATTTCCTCAAACACAGCAATCAGAGTTCTAAAGTGAGTCGAACGGGTAGTACAAGCCACAATGTTGATGATGGTGATCTGCTTCAAGGAATTGACTCTTCTGGTTATGAGATGGTTACTGACAGGGCATCTCTTTCCCTTGTGGAAAGAGAATCAGATAGTGAGTATTCTGTTGATATCTCGAGTGCACTGTTAGAAGGTGATGATAGTTCAGTTCAAGTAAGAGACACTGATGCCTGTGTAAACCTTGATTCAGAGAAAGAGGAGGCCAGGAAATATGTTTCCAGCGAGGCAATGAGGCCAGAGGATTCCAATGCTGCCCACAGCCAGCAGTTGGAAAATGATCACAATTTAAGACAAGATATAAGTTCTGATGTCTCTGCACCAAGCAACAAGTCTTCTGATTCAGATCCGTGTGAAGTCTCTGAAGTGATTCAGGCATCCTCCTCTTCAGAAGACAAGGAAGTGAACGATCTTGATGTGTCCTCTGAAAAGATTAATTCTCCCTCAATGACACAGTTCCTTTCAGATCCACGCACTACAGAAAATTTTGATACGTGGCAGCGGATTATTCGTGTTGATGCAGTGCGTGCCAATGCAGAGTGGGTATCATACGCCCCTTCTCAGGCTGCAGTATCAATGGCTACAGCTCATCGTCTTGCAGAGGCTGTTGGGTTGAAGGATTATGATCACTTAGAACCCTGCAGAATTTTTCACGCTTCACGACTAGTTGCTATTCTTGAAGCCTATGCCATTTATGATCCTGAAATTGGATATTGCCAGGGCATGAGCGATCTACTCTCGCCACTGCTTTCTGTGATTAGTGAGGATCATGACGCTTTCTGGTGCTTTGTAGGGTTTATGAGGAAAGCTCGACATAATTTCAGGCTTGATGAGTTGGGGATTCGCAGGCAACTAAACATTGTTTCCAAAATTATCAAATGCAAAGACTCTCGTCTCTACAGGCACTTGGAAAAGCTCCAGGCTGAGGATTGCTTTTTTGTCTATCGGATGGTGGTGGTGCTATTTAGGAGGGAATTGACATTTGAACAAACGCTCTGCCTGTGGGAGGTAGTGTGGGCAGATCAGGCAGCCATAAGGACTGGTATTGCAAAATCTGCATGGAGCCGGATAAGGCAGCAAGCTCCACCTACAGATGACCTATTACTCTATGCAATTGCAGCTTCTGTATTACAGAGAAGGAAATTGATAATAGAGATGTACAGTAGCATGGATGAGATTTTGAGGGAGTGCAATAGCATGGCTGGGCAACTTGACGTATGGAAGCTCTTAGATGATGCACATGATTTGGTGGTGACTCTGTACGACAAGATAGAGTCACCCCTTTGATGGATTCGATGGGTTGTGTTACAAAGATTTTTGTTTCATGGAACATTGAACATCTCTATTCTATTCTAAAGCAAGCATCACTTGAGCCTCTCCATCTGTAGAAGGTATGATGTATGAAACATAATTTTAAGATTGAGCTAGCTCAAGGGGTAGTGGCTTGTTGGAAAAGGATTTCTTTACACTCATCTGGTTTCAGTGCACCACCTTTTGGAACATGGAACATGATCTACTACATAGTCACCTGGTGACTTTCTGAACCATACTACCACTAGTGAGGAAAAGAAGTCCAATCGGACAGCAAGTGAAACTGCAACTCTAACCAGAAGACATTCTTCGTAGAGTGAGTATTCTTCTTCTAATTGTTGGGGTCGTCTTAATTTACTTGAAAGATTTGCATAGGAGGTGATTGATCAGTCATTATGATTTTTGAGTCACCATCGTTGAAGGGTGGCAGTAGTTATCATTTTAATTTCCTGGAAAATTGGTAGACCATTAAGATCTAATGCGATGTTATGAATTTCGATACTGGCCCAAAATATTCATTTAAAATGGTTGGCAAAATGTTTACGTCAATTGCAGGATGCAAATTATTCTTTAAACTTGTTTGCATTGTTTTTCCTTCAAACCAACAGGAAAGCCCAAACAAAAATAAAAATAAAAGAGAGAGCCACAGATTGCAGGACAATATCTGCACTTAAACCCAACACAGTTTGCGACTTGAAGTTGACGAGGAAAGTACGTCCAATCATTCTCTTATTACCAATGACATGAAATGTTCCAAATACGAGCTCAACACTCAAAATCCATTAACTGACCGCAATTTAGGGGCACACTCCGAGAAAGCTAATCTCTAAAGGAACCACAGTCTACAATCAACCCGTAATGGGGTATTATATGTTGTAGCCTACAGCCTACTCCTTCTTGGTGAAGTGTCGGACCCCAAAGGCCAAGCCAAGTATGAGGAGTGGCACTAGAAATTGTAAGATCTTAATCACAAATTCAGGGGTCTTATCGTGATTGTAAGGGGTTTGCTGTGGCGGCACGTAGACTCGTTTTGCCGGGACAGTCGAGGCATCTATCTCGCCAATCAGGTATTTTGACATCATCTCTCTAGCCGAGTCACTGTGGCCAACATCTTCAAAATCATTCGTTGCATCTTTTCCTGTCAAAGTAGAGACAAAAAAGATTGGCATGATGGGTAAAGCTTTGTAAGGATTCATGGCATATGTATGGTAACAGCATTACCAGTTGAAGACAGCAGGACATCATCTCCTCCAGGATGATCATCCATGAAAGGGGTGACATCATATACCTGAATTTTGGACAAAGAACTAACACATTAGCTTAATTCATGAACAAAATAGTATCTAGTGTAAAAGCAACTACCTCATGTCATTCCCATCATTTTAATTGAAAGGACAAAATAAAGAAATGAATACAGTTCACACTTTCATCACGAGAACATTTGTACAACAAATGATTCTGCAACAAAGAAAAACAACAGTATTGGAAAGAGCAACCTTGATGTAAACTCATAATGCCTATAATGCATAATTGCATATAGAGGGAAAAGATGTTTTAAACAAAGAAAGAAATGCAATACCCCCGAGAGGATTTTACAAATCATAAAGGTCAAGACCCAGGAAAACAACAGAACATAAAGGATTTTACCAGAGGATCAAAGTATCTCATCTAATCAGATCATCATGCACAGATAGAAGCACGTCTCCTACTAGAACACGCATAACTTTGAAGGCCATCATTTGTCAGGGCCACGATGCCTAAGAACTCTTTTCTAATCATAAGAACTCTTTTCTAATCATGCATATAACCAAAATCTAAGAAGAAACAACAAAAAGAGGAAAAGAGGTTGATGAATTCAAATTTCGATCCATGCCTGTGGCTACTGAATATCAAAATGACACATCTCCATATACGCCAAATAAATAATTACTTTGTTAGCACATGATCGCCTGCAGGTGATTGAAAAATCTCATTTTAGAACGAAAACTAAACAGGAATATGAAGCAAGCCACCACCCCCGATACATGAACTCTATCCTCCTGTATACTTCACAACAAGGATATCCTACCATAAGACTAGCTAATCTGCACCTTAAATCCAAATGCTACTACTATTTCAAATATTGGAGCAACTGAATTTCCAAATTGTTAGTTCTCACACTTGAACAGAAAACTTATCTCTCCATTAATCATTATGAGAAAATGGATTAAGAAAGGAAATCCTATCAACACGGTCAGTATGTTAAAGGTACTAGTCAACCCACTAACCAAAACTTTGAGATCTGACCTTGCCAGAAATGACGAGCCAACAATCCTTGATCTTGTTGTGGACTGCAACCTCTTCAAAATGGAAAACCTTTTTCTCAGAAGCCATTTGTTTCCCTAATACCAACAAGAACGCAAAAACATCAAAAACCCAGAAAGACCCACGAGCAAAAGCATCAAGATTTATCAGAAAGAAAAAAAGAGAGTAGAGATCTTATGGTTCAGGTAAGCTTAACCCCTGCCAACGGCCATCAGAAACAGACAAATCGACACCACACAAAATCAAAATCAATACTTAAACAAGTGAAAAGGAGTCAGAAATGAGATAGAATCTGAATCAAAAATTGGGAACTAAACAAAGAATCTAACAAGGTTATTGAGAGAGAGGAGAGAGAGAGATGCAAAGAAGATTGTTCGTACGTTGCACTCAAACTCTCTGTCCAAAGACCCTTTCACTGCCGGCCTTGACGACTAAAATGTGTTGAGAGTACGGCCCGACACAGCTTAAATATTAAAGGTTATACAAGCCATTCGTAATTCCAATAGAACCCCTCTTTTTTTGGAGTATTTACACACTTGTCCTTAAGACATCATAGTTTGACCGGGATAAGTAAGTAATTCAACGGTCACGTGTAACATTAAAATTGTCAAAAACACGTTCAAGGAAAAGGATCGTTCTCATATAAAAATATTTTTAACTTCTTCTTCATTTAGATATTACTCTTTTCTATTTATTTAAATACTTTTCACATTTTGAGTCGACAATTTTTGAAAAAACGAATTATTGGTCACAAAAAAAATATTTTTTTTTCTTTAAGCCTTCATATCAAAGTGAAAAAATTACCTTAAAAAATATAGTTTACAGCTTGATTATATTTCAAAAATATTGTCAAAAGCCAAAAAGAAAAATATAAACATTTGTCACATTTGCACCACATCATGTTCAAGTTGAACACCACAACTTCCCATTCAAACCTTCCTTTGGAGAAAAGTGGAAAGTGCTTAATTGAAAGAAACCATGAACGGCCATTGAAAGTTATGTTTGATGAAGAGGTCAGACAATTTTAAGGAGAAGAAGAAACAAGTATCCATCCAAGCGCCTTAGCTACATAAATTAACATTCTAGGGTCGCGGGGTCCCCAGAGAAACCAAAAACTAGCGGCAAGCGTCCATTGTTTCTGACTCATTGATGGATTCCGATTCTCCGACCACGCTCACGCTTAACAGGAGAAACCAGTTATGTGGGTTGGAACTTGGAAAGCCCTTGCTTTCCTTTGGGCTCCCTCTCTAAATTTGAGAATAAAAATCACAAATTGTTATTTTTCCTATCCAGCTAACTTTATGCCAATATCATGTCAGTATTCTGTTGTCACTTAATTTACACATCTTTAAATTTTGAAGGAGAAAACAACGGATTTATTGGACTCAAACCAAAGTTTAGCCTAATCATTGATTATTTGTTTAAAGTTATTATTTACTTTATGTATATATATTTAATTAATTAGCTAATAAAATAAAGTTTATATAATAATTGTATTTTGCATCTAAAAGTATGATGAAACCAAAATGATGATATTTATTTTATATGCATATATATAGAATTATATAATCTCTCTATTAGTTGGAAATAAAGCTGCATATTTCTATACTTTTTTACACTCTATGAGATTTTTCCTAGGATATTGTTGTTGTATATATATTATTATATCATTTCTGATTATTATACTAAAATACTAGATGTTTATAGAGAAAAAATTAACATATATTATGTTTTTTTAAGAAATTAACATATATGAATTAAAGTATAAATATATTTAAACAAATAATTGAATGTTTATTAAAAAATAAGTTTATTGAAGTAACCCAGCATGAGAATGTCATCTGAAATATTACTTATATATTTATAAAAATATTAATCGTGATAATTTATATAAATAAACATTTGATTTGAGATTTATAAGGTATCTCTTGTGAGGTATGTTTTGATATTATTTAGGATATGTTCTAATTAAGGATAACTCATTTGATATAATATGAATTATATATATAGATTATTGAGTAATTAATATAAAATTTGATCCTAGAATAATTAGAAGAAATGTTTCATCACTTTTAGTTAGT
>JANJEY010000003.1:54323881-54335208 GCA_024703695.1 Erythroxylum cataractarum | reverse complement strand
AATATAAAAATATTATTATCAATTATTTAATAAAATTTATTATATTAAATATTACTATATTCTATTTAATATATTAATATTATGATTTGATCAAAGTTGATATTAAGAATAATTATTGATGATATATTAGATAGTATGTATTTATTAGTTTACGTTCCATCCTAAACTTTCCGAATCGAAAGTTTCTTATATTCACTATTTAAGATAGAATGGAACGTAACATAAAACCCTCCGCTTCCATCCCAGTTCATTCCATTCTATTATGAAATCTTCAAACAAATGATGAAAGTGTGTTACGTTCCATTTCATCCCATTATTAACCCTCAAACCAAACAGAGCCTAAGGAATCTCCCTCTTTGATTTAGTAGAGGATCTTTTAAAGAAGGACATGACTTGAGTCATAGGTCTGTACACGAACTAGTGACATAGGCATGTCAAAACTAACGTCTATATACCCGCGACTGCTGTGGTGGAGTGGCTGGACTCCTCCATTCTTAACCAAGGTCTCGGTTTCAAATCTTAGGAATGGAGCCGCACTTGTGAGGAAGAGCTTTGCTGGCCGCAAGGATCCAATCTAGCTCAAATCCGAATTAGTCGATTGCCTGTGTCAGTAGCATCTTCAGTAATTGAACATAAGGACTACATTTGCCCCCCTTGGGCATTGCTAGTGTACAGAAAAGTGTTCAAATTACGTTTTCATGTAACATAAATCCTGTCGTAATTTAATTGGTCTCTGTCTCCTTCAAACTTTACTTGGTGGCAGAGAAGCTCATGCAGATGGGAGGATGAACTTTGGCCAATGCAAGGATTGATGATGGGATTATCCACAACCCATCTCCACACATCAAGCCAGAAGCCACAGCAGGAACCATCAACCTGGCGTTTTTGGTGTTCAATTTGTGCCATACAAACACAACAAGGCTTCCCACGCACATGTCAATTGAAAAATAAGCTCCTACCAGGAAGGGCACAGCCATAGCCATTGGAAGAGGAATCCATTTTCCAATGTTATTGGGGGACACATCTCTCAATAAGTTGGCAAGTACGGCAAAGGCGAAGAAACAGTAACAGAGCTGCAGGCAGTGCTGTGGAAGTGCGGAGAAGCCTTCAACACCTAGAATTGCCATGTTCCTGTAGATGAGAGCTAGGGAGCTTTGAATTCTCCATCAGGGTTCCCAACATCAAAGGCCTTGTAGAAGAGAAAGAATGTGACAGGAGCTACAACACAACCAACGGCAGTCCCAATGGCCTGGCCAAGAAGCATTGATCGAGGAGAAGTAAGGGTGAGATGAGCAGTCTTCAAGTCATGCATCAAATCAGAAGAAATATAGACAATGGATTTGATAAGACCACATCGGCCACAAGTCCAGCAACCACACCATCATTTTTACCAGCCAAGGCTGCTAATACAAAGAGGGCGACTTCGACTTTTCCATAATTATAGGCCATGTTCATGTCAGTTAGACCAGCACCATAGGCATTGCAGAAGCTGAGAGCGGGTGCAAGAATGTAGGCAACTAGTACATAGTACCACTTCACTTCAGGAAACATAAGAGGTACCACAATAATTGAGTTAATGGAGAAAGCCAAGTAACCTAAACATGCAACCCACAACGGAACTCTTTCTCTTACGAATATTTCATTTCTTTGTAGATCAGCAGGAACTTGATTCTTATTATCCGATGCTGCATACAGAAAGTAAGAGTTTTAGCAAGCACTGTCTACGTGACAAGCTAAAATATTAAGCAAGTTGTATATTTATAGTAATATAATATTCCTCAGATTTTACCAGTTACAGCAACGAAAACAACACAAAAGCTGAAAAAAAGGCAATGGCCTCTTTTTTATTTCAAGGTACTGTACTGCCACTTGCAGGGACTAATGAAGAAATCCTAACTTACATGCTGTAGGACAGCTATTTTTCACTTTGGCACGAAAGGAACTTGCAGTGAAATAGATAACTTTGAGAAAGTTGTACAGCCCATCCCCTAATATTAGGGCCATGGATATGAAAACCTGATACAAACTGAGTTATTATGTAAATGATTTATGCGAGTTTCCTTTGGGACAAATTAAAAAGGAGAATAATGCAATATGCTCATGAATGCAGTCTGAGATGTCATGGCTTGTGCACCTTATATCCATTTAAACTCCTCATACTGCTCTCAGGTAAACTCTCAGCGAACCAATTTCCTCTAAGCCTCCCTATAAGTGGCCACATTACACCCCAAGAAAGCACCGCGCCAAGAAGCAAAGACAAATTCACAAGATGAGAACAAATCATCCCAGCTCCGATGTAAGTCATACTGAAGTCAAAGTAAAATCTGCATAACTCCAAATTACTTGTCAGTGATGAGTAATATCACCATTTGAGCATATTTATATTTCTAGCAATTAAATCATCCAATGCTTATTCATATACTCACGAATTTTTCCAAGCTGCCAATCCAAATGTTGGGAACTGAGCAAACCCACATTGTTCTCCACCAGAATAGAACCACTGAAAGAAGCCCCAAACGAAACTAAGACAAAAGAACTTCATGAACCTACGGACCTGCTTCCTGAAACGTAAATTCTCACTTGTTTGAGTACTTTGATACTTGGGAGTTTTATGCAAAATTTTAGATCAGATCAGATCAGCATACTTAGCCATTTTGTCTCCTTTCGGAGTATGGAATCCATTGATGAGAACTGCAGTAGCAGTTCCACTCGGGTATGATAATCGGTAGTCTATTATAAATATCTGGGACAGAAAAAACAGCACGACCAAATGACAGTTTTAAGTTTTTCAAGTAAAAATTTTGAGAAAAGCTGAGGATCGACAGAATTAAAATTCACTCAGCGTTCAAAATTTAACTCTTAAACTCTTCTTTAGTGGAAATTTGAAAAACCCATGATCCATAATGCCATTATATAGAAGGCCAAGTAGCTTGTGTTTCTAGTTCATTCGCAAGGAGCCAATTTGAAGTACTCTTAAAGACACAAGCAACGAGCAAGTATTTGTTCACTAATTCCATTTCATTTCATTCTCCACCCAGACTATGTAACAAAGGATCTACAACGCCAATAGTATACTAATAATCAATTCATTAAAGAAAAGTACTGCAAAATGAATCACCTTTCTGAGGGGAACCAGTGCTAGTAACCCAACAAAACTGCTTACAAAGCCAAAACCAGTCATCCAGCCAATACCAGGTTCCTTGATGCTCCCAGGGGTATTTCCCACCATCTCAACACCAGCTTGTTCATATGTCTTTCTGTTCAAAGCTAGGAGATAAGACCCAAAACCACCTGCAATTCCATATTTTAACACAGATTGTGATCTCAAGAGTGAAAAATGAAGCAAAACTCGAGTAACACATAAAATTAGCCAATGTTTCAAAAATGTCCAGATATTTCAGATGTTATGCAAAGAAAAGAATGTCTAACCTCCAACAGCAATGCTATAACAAGCTACAGCACAGGTTTGAATTACAGTGTTCTCCTGCCGAGTGAAAGGATTGGAAACTATTCCAGCTTTGTGAAGGATCTTAGTCCATGTTCTAAGGAAGACAAAAGCTAGAAGAGCAGCAGAGACATTGAGATTAGGGGACAGCCCGGTAGTCAGGTTCAACTTCATAACTATTACACTGTATAACATTCCAATAACTATGCTAGCAATTATTCCCCTGACTGAGATCTGTTTAGTCCATGGAACAATTTTCAAGTCCTCTATCTCCTCTTGAGTCCGTTCCAAGTCCTCCCTCTCAAACGTCTCAAGTTCTTTTGATTCTTAAATGCTCATATTCCACTTTCCACAATTGGCAAAAGTCTGCTTCCTATAACACAACAAAAGACAGACAATAGCACAATTAGAACTCAAGAAAAATGGCAATGTTAAGGAATCGTCAAAAGCGTGAAGGAGTCCAGTAAAGTTAATACCTTACGTCCCTCTGGCTGCTTCTTTTATTTTCTTCTTGTTCTCTTTGGCTTGTTGCAAGTTGACCTGAGTTTTGAAGAACTCAGAAGGAATCGAAATTTCAGCAACCTGTAATAACAGTTGCCAAATGGATGTTATCCTCCTCAGTCAGCACATGGATTGTCCCTCATCAGCTGCTGCTGACTTGGAGAAACAGACAGAGAAGTCAACAAATTTAGTTGTGCCAATCCTTTCAATGCAAGTAAACAAATGTAATACCAAGACCGTCAAGCATCCTTGGAGTTAACAAATCATCCTTCTTGTTCGGTTATTAGTCAAAATCCTTGTACTTGATATACACCTTTTACAGTAATACTAATGGACCTACAGAGAAACAACAGAACAATTGGAGAACCGTCTTTGCATGTACTACAAAATTAGTAGAAAGACAGGGCCTTGTAGCAATAATGTGGTATAGAAACATTTTCACAATTTTAAATCAAATACAATTTCTTTTAATGTCAGGCCACCACTACTCCATTCTTTCTCTATCAGATATATTCGGTGCATCATCAGATAATAAATAAGCTTCCTCCTAAGAGAGAAAATTTTGTTTCTTTTTTGAACAATTTGCTTTTTAGGTAATTGGAAAGTTGAGCAAACACCGCCAAACCAAAATGAAAATTTTCTCATTATGAATAATGAATATATGATTCAGTTACAAGAAGGGAGCTTATTTATCCTCAAGTTCTCCGCAACTCAAACTCAGGGTACAATCACAATTCATCATTCCCATTTTTCCAGTAAAATTATTCATGCTTGCATGCTCTACTTCATTTTTAACCGTTTCTATCATGTGTGACATTCATCTAACTACTACATAGTAACTCTTCGATCCTCCATACTTTGGGTATGAACATCTGGTTTATCTATGTCTGTCGCCCTTGTTTATCTACAATTTTACTTGCTAGCTAAGAAGTTCATGCAGATAGGAGGATGAACTTTGGCCAAAGCAAGGATTGATGACGGGAGTATCCATAACCCATCTCCGCAGATCAAGCCAGAAGCCATGGCTGGAATCATCAGGCTTGCCTTATTGCTGTTTAATCTGTGCCATAAAAACACGACAAGACTCCCTACGCACATGTCAATTGCAAAATAAGCACCCACTAAGAAGGGCACAGCCATAGCCATTGGAAGAGGAAACCATTTTCCAATATTCTTGGGTGACAGATCTCTTAATAGGTTGGCCAGTATAGCAAATGCGAAGAAACCATAACAGAGTTGCAAGCAGTGATGGGGAAGTGCAGAGAAGCCTTCAACTCCTAGAATTGCCATGTTCCTATAGATGAGTGCATAGGGAGCTTTAAATTCTCCATCAGGGTTCCCAACATCAAAGGCCTTGTAGAAGAGAAAGAATGTAACAGGAGCTACAATACAGCCGATGGCAGTCCCAATCGCCTGGCCAATAAGCATTGCTCGAGCAGAAGTGAGAGTCAGATGACCAGTCTTAAAATCATGCATCAAATCTGAGGAGATAGAAACAATGGATTTGATCAATCCACACCCCACAAGTCCTGCCACCACACCATCATTTTTACCAGCCAATGCCGCAAGTATAAAGAGGGCCACTTTTCCATAATTGTAGGCCATGTTCATGTCAGTTAGACCAGCACCATACGCATTGCAGAAGCTGAGGGAGGGTGCAAAAATGTAGGCAACAAGTACATAGTACCACTTAAGTTCAGAAAACATGAGCGGGATCACGATAATCGATATGATGGAGAAGCTTATGTAACCTAAACATGCCACCCACGTCGGAACGCTTTCTCTTGTGAAGACTTCGTTTCTTTTTAGGTCATCAAGAAGTTGGTTTTTACGCGGAGATGCAGCACCTGCATAAAGAAAATAACGTTGAATAATATCTTGTAGGCTTAAAAGTATCACAATGTTATGTCTATGTCCCTTCTAGTACCTGTCTCACTGTCTCAGACACCATACCAACTCTAACAAGCCACATAAGAGGAAGACAGGAGACCAGGTAAGCAGAAAAGCTGCAAAAGATATTCAATACGTGGGAAAGGGAAATTATGAGTATCTCAACTTACTTGGTCTAGGATAGCTATTTTTGGCTTTTGCATGGATAGTACTGGCAGCGAAATAGACTACTTTGAGAAAGTTGTATAGCCCATCACCTAGGATTAGAGCAATAGATATAAAGACCTGAAAAGGAAAGAAAAAAAAATCATTAGCTGTAATCAGTCTGATCA
This sequence comes from Erythroxylum cataractarum, assembly GCA_024703695.1. NCBI lineage: Eukaryota > Viridiplantae > Streptophyta > Magnoliopsida > Malpighiales > Erythroxylaceae > Erythroxylum > Erythroxylum cataractarum. The sequence goes on along the minus strand of JANJEY010000003.1, from coordinate 54,329,040 downwards.
TAGCAGATTACTAACAACCATGGAATTCCTTATATTGATTGCTGTCACCTTGTAACCATTTAAACTCTTCATACTGCTTTCTGGTAAAGTCTGGGGAAACCAGTTTCCTTTAAGTTCACCGAGAAGTGGCCACATTACACCCCAAGAAAGTACTGCACCAAGAAGTAAAGACAGATTCACAACATGGGAGCAAATCATTCCTGCACCAACATATGTCATACTGAAGTCAAAGTAAAACCTGCAAAATTCAAATCATTAAGTTAATATTTCCTACCGTTTAATCACCAGAAAGTACATTAAAAAAGCTATCAAATTATGCCACACACGCACGAGTTTTTCCAGGCTGTCAATCCAAATGTTGGAAACTGAGAAAAACCACAGTGCGGTCCACCAGAAAAAAACCATTGGAAGAATCCCCAGAGAAAACTCAGGGAGAAGAATTTCATGAACCCATGAACCTGCTTCCTGCAAGAAGAATCTCCACTTGGTTGAATACTGAAATACTCAAGTTTCACTGACGGAGAAATTTTTCAGGACAGCTTCATACTTAGCCATTTCATCTCCTTTTGGCGTATGGAAGCCATTGATGAGAACCGCAGTAGCAGTCCCACTGGGATAAGGTAACTTGTAGTCTACAATCATTATCTGAGGCAGCAAGAAATGCATGATAAGAGTCATTTTCCAGTTACACAGTACTAGCAATTTAGTCTTATAACAACGGTAGTACTAGCAAGCTAATAATCAATCGACCAACAAGAATAGTTGAAGAAATAAATCACCTTTCTGAGAGGAACAAGTGCAAGCAGCCCAACAAAGGTGCTTACGAACAGAAAACCAGTTATCCAACCGATACCAGGCTCCTTGGTGCTGCCAGGATTATTCCCCACTGTGTCGACCCCAGCTTGCTCGTACGTCTTTCTGTTCAACCCCAGCAGATACGACCCAAAACCACCTACAATTCATATGTAGTGATAAAGCATAATTAAGTTAAATATAGGCAAAAAAAAAAAAAAGGGAATAAGTTCAAATCAAGATGCTACAGATATGATACAAAGATATTAGAATGTCTAACCTCCAACAGCAATACTATAACAAGCTACAGCGCAAGTTTGAACAATGGTATTCTCTTGTCGAGTGAAGGGAGCGGACACTATTCCTGCTTTATGCAGGAGTTGAGTCCAAGTTCTAAGAAAGACAAAAGCTAAAAGTGCAGCAGAGACGTTGAGGTTAGGGACCAGCCCAGTGGTCAGGTTCAACTTCATGACTATCACACTGTATATGATGCCAATAAGTATACTGGCAATGACTCCCCTGATTGTGATCTGTTTAGTCCACGGAGCAATTCTCTTCAAGTCCTCTAGTTGATCTTGAGTCTCTTCCAAGTCCTCCCTCTCAGGCCTCTCAACCTCTTGCTCTTCCATGCTCATATTCCCCTTTCTTTGATTTATACTGAAATCTCCTCTCTAGTAAAATGAACAAAAAAGATATAGACTTAATGAAATCAATAGACAGAATCAGCAGACACAGACCGCAGTAAGATGAGATCTTTTGAGTACCCACCAGGCCGCCTACTCCTGTTTGTCTACAACAGGAAGTTGATCAGAATTCTCAAAAACTGATTAGCAACCCAAATCTTTAACGTACTGTACAGAAGCGGACACAAGTAATCTAATAGTGTTTCAAAAAGAAGATGAAAGACTCGGAATCATTTCACCGGCTATCCTCATCAGCTGCTGTTGATGACTTGCAACAACCCTCTAAAAGCCATGAACATCAAGAGGGTCCTCCTTTCAATGCAAGGAAACCTCCAAAAAAAATCCTGAATTTTGAAGTCTTTTAATGCAGATACCAGAGCATTAAATGCCTCACCGGTAAAATGGATTTAAATCCTTGTATCGCTCTGCTAATTAGTACAATTTGCTGGGAAATCTCGGTACTTTATGTAGATGTAAGACGGTGGCTCTTAACAGCCCACCATGTTGAGAGACACCCTAACATGTACTGCAAAGAAGTACAACATAGACTTTTGCTAGTAACATTTGTAGTACAGTCATCATCTGTCCAACTATGGATGAAATACAGTCCAACAAATGTCAGGCCACTAATTTTGTTTCTTTTTCTCGTTGACTTATGCCTACCACTTTTACCCATCACACACAGAATTGTAGAAAGAGATTCATTGGTCTTGAAGAAAGAGAAAAAAAGAATTCATAGATCTGCGCCTACGCCTGCCTTTATACAGTGGAGGAAGTTATGCAAGGAAAAAAGAAGCGAATGAAACAGAAACTGAGTACCTGGGTCATCCCTAACTTCCCTTTAAAGTGTTTTAACATTCCAAGCGTGTGGCCTAAACATGTCATAATCAACTCACTGATAAGAAAAGGAAAGAACAGGACAGACTCAGTTCTTACTAAAAGGTCAGATCTTTTGTAAATTTTGACGAAACGAAGACGAAAAAGAGTGAGTGATGCGAAGACAGACTCGGGTTGGCTTTGCTGGTGGACCGCAAGAGTTTGCTAAAAGAAGATCCTTTACAAGTTGCACTTGCATAGATTCTATATACATCAAAATTCTATCGTTTGTCCATGCTTTGCTTTCAAGCTCCATGTCACTTCGAAGACAGCTTCTTCTACAAGTCACCATCACTTACAGGACACTGAAAGACCCATATTCTTGTGTCAAATGTTTGGGGTTTGGCTATCATTGTCCTCTGACTCTTTATGGACACGGCAAGTTTAGATCGCAACCGCACATTGTTTACTATTCAGTTCACGATATATTTGTCAGAGATCCCTTTTCTTTTTTTCCTTTCTTCCGACTTAAATGAACCAAATAACTAACTTAATAAGCATTTTGGTTTTGTTGACATTTTTCATTTATTATCTCTTTGATCAGTTGATGTGTTAGTTCCCGTTCACAAGGTTAGATGTCTTTAAAAGGAAATACATAATGCACACAGCAAATAAGAATTAAAACAGACAAAGCACTTTAACAAGATTGTTTATGGAAACTAAAATCAAGAACTATATATTGCCGTGTTGGAACAAACATAGTAGGGCATAAGAATCTTTGTTAATTCCTTTCTTTTTCTTCTTCACTTTTATAATTTATTGAATTTCTAAGACAATTGGATACCATTTGAAGTAGTTTACAATTCATTTTCCTTCGTAATTTAAAAATTCATATCTTTTAGGATTATATATGCACTGTGTGTTCATGATCGTTTCTTAGATTGAAACTGGAACAAGGCATTTTGATGACGACAAGTGAGGGCAATTATTAGATTCTAAATTGGTATGGACTACGGATGGTGTCGGAATTTGATGTTTTATGTTCTCCAGTTCCTTAATGGTTTTGTGACAAAATAATCTAAAAATATTCTTTTATCTTGTAAATGTTTAAATATATATCATAAAATTTATAAAATAATTATATATTGTAAATAAAGTTATGATAAGATTATAATTATGAGATTTATATTATAATTATGTATTATCCTTAAATTATTTCTAGTAATTGTTTTATTAAGCCTATATATTAATAAAATGTAAAAAGACTAACATTCGTTATATTTTTTCTTAGGCTAAAAGTGTATTTTGAATTTTAATAATTACAAAGAATATAAAACAAACCTTAATATTTCAAATTGTTCAATTGAACCTTAATATTTGCAAAACATTCAAAATAGATCCTAAGTGAATGTAAAATTTAACGAAATTAACTTCTCGTTAGTTAAACGTCGCGTTAATACTAACGTGATATTATTTTTTATTTTTAAATAAAAAGTGAATCTCACTCTCATATAACAAGTGGAATTTATTGTCTAAAATATATAAATATGGACCCCATTGTCTCGTGACAAATGGAACACATTATCTTAAATATATAAATAGTCGTTCCGTTGCTACATAGCTATTGAACTTACTTTTTGATTAATTTCAAAAAATTAATTAAGTGATAGCGAAGCTCACTTTTTATTTACAAAATATAAAAATAATATCATATCAACATTAAGATGACATTTAATTAACAAGGAATTAAGTTTGTCAAATTTTTTGTCTATTTTAGATGTTTTGAAAAAGTTATGATTTAATTTGAATGCTTCAAACTAAAGAAGTCCAATTGTATGCAACCTTACCTCTAATTGGTATTTGATATTAAATTATAATTATTTATAATTCTTATAAAGTTTAAAAAATTACAATTTAATTACAATTAAATTATTATTATATCAAAAAACTTATTATAAATAAGCTTAAACTCTGAGAAAGTAATATGTCTAAACCTATTTGTAATAGTTTCAAAATTCTCTCAACTCCTTATGTAGATACCGTTAAGATTAGGTACTTATACGACTACGATAGTATAAATGAATCAATTTTGAAAACGTTCAAAAAATACGATAAAAAAAGATCAAACTTTATAATAATATGTACGGATTACAATTCATACTTTATTATAATTTATGTGTTAAATATTTTTGTAAAATTTTAAAAGATTTTAATTTTAAAAAAATTAAACAAAAATTTCATATTTATTTTCCCTACACACAGGCTGAAATCCTGACTCGATTTCTCAACATACCTATCTATATTAGTCCCCATTGAATCAAACCTTTTTGTTTTCTTTTTGGTTTGCTTATCATCACAAATTAATGTTTCTATAAATTCAGGTTTGTATATATATTAACAAAAAAATGAAACAAGTAACATGGTTCAAACAAAATGAAAACTCTATTTTTAATATAAATAAAAGGTAAAAAAGTTATTTCCTCGCTGCCTTAAATTTTTGCTTTAATCAAATGAAATGAATACGATGAAATGAGGATTCTTCTTTTTTTGTGTTTCTCACTCTTTTATTTTTATTACATATTAGATACTTTCTTTTCAGTCTCTTGCAATGTTATGAATACCGTATCGGGCTCGGTACCAGATTGAACTTTGGAACGAAACTGTACCGATATCGGTCGGTACCGGGTACCGTTTCAAGATATTTTTAAATTTATAAAATAGTCCATAAATTTTTTAAAAATTACAAAATATTCTATATTAATATATATTATACAGCTGTACTGTATAATACCAACCAATAAATATAATTAATTTTAAAATATATAAATTTTGATTTAATAATTGAAAATATATAAAATAAATATTAGT
>JANJEY010000003.1:54307582-54318189 GCA_024703695.1 Erythroxylum cataractarum | reverse complement strand
TATTATTATTATTATTATTATTATTATTTCGAGATAGAAACCAAGGTTATGTTGATTTTTTGTAGAAAAAAACATGTTGTCAAAATTCAGAGAAACAATGTTTTTTGGTTTCTGTAAAACTGTTGTGGTTTTTTTATTTTTAGAAACAAAAAATCGCAACAGAGTAAGTCAAACATGTTTTACTTACCTGTTTTTCTTTTTACAAAAACAAAAATAAAAAATGGAGAAAAAAAAACCAGAAACAAACAGCCCTTAAATTTAAATATTTATAAATTTAAATATCTATAACAGAATATAGAACACACCCTAATATTTTGAATTGTTTAAATTGAACCTTAATATTTGCAAAACATTCAAAATAGATCCTAAGTGAATGCAAAATTTAATGAAAGTAACTCCTCATTAGTTAAACGTCACGTTAATACTAACGTGATATTATTTTTATTTTTAAATAAAAAATGAGTCTCACTGTCATATGACAAGTGAAACTCACTATCTAAAATATGTAAATACGAGCCACATTGTCCCATGGCAAATAGAACTCATTATCTGAAATATATAAATAGTGGCCCAATTGCTACATAACTATGGAACTCAGTTTTTGATTAATTTTAAAAATTAATTAAGTGATAGGAGCTCATTTTCTATTTAAAAAATATAAAAATAATATCAAGTCAACATTGAGATGACATTTAATTAACAAGAAATTAATTTCTTCAAATTTTGTCTATTTTAGATGTTTTGAAAACGTTACAATTCAATTTGAATGCTTAAAAAATTAAAGAGGTCCAATTGTATGTAACCTTACCTCTAACTGATATTTGATATTAAATTATAATTATTTATAATTCTTATAAAGTTTAATAAAAGTACAATTTAATTTTAATTAAATTATTATTATATATAAAAACTTATTATAAATAAGCTTAATCTCTAAGAAAATAACATTCCTTGACTAAACCTATTTGTAATAGTTACAAAATTCTCTCAACTCCTTATGTAGTTACCGTTAAAGATCAGGTACTTATACGACTACGATAGTATAAAGGAGCCAATTTTGAAAGCGTTGAAGAAATACGATAAAAAATGATCAAACTTTATAATAATATGTACGGATTACAATTCATACTTTATTATGATTTATGTGTTAAATATTTTTGTAGAATTTTAAATAATTTTAACTTTCAAAAAATTAAGCAAAAAAATTTGTATTTATTTTCCATACAAACAGGCTGAAATCCTCACTCGATTTCTCAACATACCTGTCTATATTAGTCCCCATTGAATCAAACCTTTTTGTTTTCATTTTTGGTTCGCTTATCATCACAAATTAATGTTTCTATAAATTCAGGTTTGTATATATATTAACAACAAAATGAAAAAAGTAACATGGTTCAAACAAAATGAAAACTCTATTTTTAATATAAATAAAAGGTAAAAAAAGTTATTTCCTCATTGCCTTAAATTTTTGCTTTAATCAAATGAAATGAATACGATGAAATGGGGATTCTTCTTTTTGTGTTTCTCACTCTTTTATTTTTATTACATATTAGATACTTTCTTTTCAGTCTCTTGTACGTTGCATTCTCATATAAAAATAGTAATTTAGTGTGATGCAACAAAATCTTTTTCTCATTAAAATTCGTTGGTCAAAAGTAATGATTAAAATCATTTTATTTACACTTTTTGAAATTTATTTTAAGGTTAATTATATACGCGGCCCCTCTAATTTGGGTATTTATCATCTTGAGCCCTAGAAGTTCAATGATATGAAAGGGAATAATCTCTATCCTCAACTTCGATAACATACATTTGAGATTCTAACTTTGCAAATATCGTAATTTATGCCCAAAAAAAAACTTAGTTTTTGTCGTTTATTCTTTCTTTTTATATTTGTTTATGTTATTTTAGGCGTAAGAAATTAAAGACGCATCACCTTTTTATCTTTCTCATATAAAATACCCATATCGTCCGTGCCTTTGCACATTGTCTGTCACATTCAACGAATAAGAGATAGAGATGAAAATGAATTCTTTATTGGCAGAATGATACTATAGCAGTACAGGCTTACCGTTGCTTTTTGTATGTAGTTTTTGGGTTGAATTGTCTATAATAAGATCAGAGAATATTGGGACGTAGATATCTTTTTTTTCTTTCGCTTAAGGCAGGGCGAGCTCTAGTGGTAAAAGAGAGCGCTTATTTTTATTTTAAGGCTTTACATTAAGAGTATTTTATCATTAAGTACATAATTATTAGATTTTTTTTAATATCAATAAAATGTTAAAATTTTTAGTTTGTTGTAAATAATTTAGTCTCAACTTTTGATGTTAATCTTGATAATATTATTAGCTGTGGATTAATAAAAAAATTTAATAATTTAAAAATTTTCTGATAATAATGAATGAGTAGTAAAATAATTTTTTATTTTTAAATTTTATTTTTAATTAAAAATATAATAATTTATTTGTGTATTTTGACATGGATCAACTTAACTTATGTGAAGGCTAGCAATACAAACCAACTCAAAAGCCAATATGATTGCCATGACTTGACCAAACAATAAATTGCGAACTAGTTTACAGAATGGAGTACGTTTCACTGTGATTTTCCAAAACCAAAAGAGTAGGGTTGCTACATGTTCCTCCCCAGCTACTTGTGTGTTCGTATGTGTATTAGTTTGCGGCTACAACTTTTGATGTCCCCGATCTTAAGGAGTTGTTCTCCGATCCGTATGATGAGTTCTTTCTTCATTTGTGCCAAGCTTCTCTCAATTCATTTGAAGCATCTATTGGTTTGTTCTTTCCATAGATAGAAAATGCATATGATCCAAAGGCAATTTCAGCAACAGCCTTATTACCCTAATTTAGTCTTCTGTTTCCTTGAAACATGCTTAATATATCATTGTAGCAGTGGCATTGCGTGTCAAATTAGCATATGTCTCAAGACTTTGCTATTAAAACACAGGTACTCAACTAATTCAAATTCTTCCTTACATAGTACACATGTATACAGATATTCAAGAAGTTAATTATAGCTAGTGTGGGGGCTTTAGAAAAGCCACAAAAAGAGAGAAACTTAGGTAGTAAGTTACTGCTCCACACCATTTTCCATCCTTCCAGTTATGGACCTTTAACTTTGAAAAAGTTTCGAGCAGAAGCTTTGATGTATTTACCTGACCAATGTCCCAACCACAAGTCCTCATCTTTCCTCATCAAATGGTTCAAGTTTTAGCTTAGTAATCATCACATTAATTAAGCACTTCTTACTATTAGTTGTGGTTGATCCATACCTTGACTTTGGAGCTTAGAGAGTATTTGTAGCATCGCAAGGGTATGGTGGACCTACTTTTCTCCAATTGTTAAAGAATTGAGAAGCAACTTCCTTGTTTTTGATTATACATTTAAAGTTCTCTCCTAGTTCATCCCTTAACTTCAGTAGGCACCTAAGAAAGGAGGAAAAAAGAAGAACTAATACTCATCTCCTAAAAACTTTTGTCTTTTAGGAAATAGAAGTGAAGCCAACTCACCCATAAAGAGTTTTTATTAACCATTAAGATCCACAGTATCTTTCCAAGTAAAACATTATTGTTGGTGCTGATGCAGGTTATAATAAACCCACCTTCCTTTGAGGCCCTGCATAACTCCCACCAATTTACTTTGGAGAAAAACTTCCCATCTTTTCCTTCAGCCCATAGAAATCTCCTCATTATCTTTTTAATATCCTTAATAAGTCTTTTAGAGAGGAAAAAATGGGGAGACTAATATACATGGAGTGATTTTAAGACCGATTTGGTTAATAGAACTATCAATATAGTAGAGATTAATCCATTGCAGCAATATCTCAATCTTTTTTAAATTTTCTCAACTAGGGGGATGTAATCCATTGGAGCTTTCTTACAGAAGTAGAAAGTGTTAAGTCAAGAAGACTTCACGTTTATTAATTTTGGTGAAAATCAAATAATAATATTATTAAAAATAAATGAACTATTTTGATAAGTGTGTTAAGTGTGCAGAAAAGCACAGAAGAATTGGAAAACATAGAAGAAGTAGAAAACACAGAAGAAGCGGAAAATACAGAAGGAGTGGAAAAATACAGAAGAAGTGAAAAACACAGAAGAAGCGGAAAAACACAGAAGAAACAGAAAACACAGAAGAAGCGGAAAAACACAGAAGAAGTGGAAAACACAGAAGAAGCCGAAAAACACAAAAGAAGTAAAAAACACAAAAGAAAAGAAAAATACAGACGATACAAAGATGAATATACTTTAGTACGTTGGATAGTTAGTCAGTTGGAGTTAATTACAAAACTCAACTGAATAACAGTTTCTACAAAAAGCAAGAAGCAGTTATCAAGAAGCTGTTGAAGACTTAGGCTATAAATATTAGTTGTAGTCGAAGACTGAACAATCTTTTAGCTTTCAAGTTTTTACTTACAAAGAAAAATTCTGTATTCAAAAGTACGATACAAGAGAGCAAATTCTATTGTAACAAAAAGCTCACAATATTTTTCTAGTGAGAGAAAAAAAGGCTAAGAGTCTGGAGAAGCTAAGGTAGCAGAAATAATACTTTGTGTAAGAGACCTGAAGAGGATCTGGAAGGGAAGAAAGAATACTTGCAAAATTGTTAAAGTATAATGAAATCTTAGACGAACTCTGAGGACTGGACGTAGCCCAAAGTTTAGGGTGAACCAGTGTAAAAATCACATCGTCTATCTTCTAACCTTTCACTTTAATTTTTCTTGTTTTTTAGACAAGTAAATAGAAGTTATTTGCAATTTAATTACATTACTATTTCTGTATAACATTTGTGGTATTCTTTAACAGTTGAAAAAGTTATTTTTCAAGAAATATCAAAGTTTTTGTATTCACGAAAAGATGACACAATTCAACCCCCTTCTTGTGTATTTCGTATATTGTACGTAAATTCTTTATTAACAAGTGGTTTATTTCAATTGGTATCAAAGCTCGGTTTCTAAGAACCACCTTTACAAAGTGAGAACAAAGATCCATGGCTGAATCACATATTTTTATAGCTGAAGATGCCTCCGTCATAAGACTTCCTGCATTCAATGGTGAGGATTATCATTATTGGAAGGACATGATGCGGCTCTTCATCGAATCCACACACATTGATCTTTCGGATATCATCGAGAATGGACCATACATTCCAATAGATGATGAAGGAAATACTATTCCTTGGACCAGATGAACAGTCAATCACAAAGCTAGATTTCAATTAAACTCAAAGGCCAAGTTCTTTCTGAGTTGTGCTTTAAGCATAAGTGAATATGATAAAGTTCATGGATGCGAAACTGCAAAGAAGATGTGAAACACTCTATCCATCGCACATGAAGGCATAAACCAGGTGAAAGAGTCCAAGATCAGTATTCTTGTACATCAGTATGAGCTGTTTAAAATGATAAAATATGAGTCTATTGATCAGATGCTTGGACGATTTCAAACTATCATTAAGGGACTTAAAGATCTTGGGAGATATCTACGATAATCAAGACCATGTCAGGAAGATTCTTAAAAGTTTGCCTAAAAGATGAAGACCCAAAGTCACTGCAGTACAAGAAGCCAAAGACTTGAGCAAATTAAAGCTAGACGAATTGCTTGGTTCTTTGAAGATACATGAAGTAGAGCTTGATGCTGAAGATAAACCTAGAAGAGATAAATCTATAGCATTAAAGGTTGGTCAGAAAAATTACAAAATTCAGAGAAATAGAAGTTTATCGTCAAAAGCATTAAAGATCGACAAAGTCAAGAATGATGATACCAGTGAATCTGATCAAGATTCAAGTGAAGATGATGATGAATTATGTTTCATTTGAAGAAAGATAAGTAGAATGTGGAAAAAGAAAGCAAAAGGAAATAAAGATTTTTCTTTTAAGAAAAATAGCAAAGATGAAGTTAAGAATGAGAAGACCTCTATCATTTGTTACGAGTACAACAAACTAGGACACTACAAGTCTGAATGTCCGTTGCTTAGAAGAAAACCGAATAAGAATAAAGAAAATAAAATGAGTATGATGGCAACTTGGAAAGATTTGTATTCGTCCGAATCTGATTCTGATTTAGAAGCATCAGTACAAGCAAATATATGCTTGGTAGCCGAACAAGAAGGTGACGAGGAGATAACTTCTAACTTTAATGAACTCCAAGATGCATATTTAGAATTGTTAGAAGATTCACATGTTATACTAAAGCAGTATAGATCCTTAAAAAGAATGTTTGTCAAAAAATTGAAGAACACGGGAGCATTAGAAAAAGAAAACGTCTGCTTTAGGAAATAAGTAGACGATATGAAGAAAAAAGTAACTATAGATAGATATAAGAAAATTAGTTAGTTGAAATAAAGAATTAATTATCTCTCAATAGACCTATCAACCTTTACTAAAAGTACGAAAAAATGAATGACTTGATTGGAAGATATAGACAATGATAAAAGTGGTTTAGGGTTTACTAAAACCAATACTCATTACAAAAAGAATTTTGTTCCTTATAGAAAGAAATATCACCAGTCTTTTTATTATCATTCTATGAATAATTATAAGACTAACCCTAAAGGACCCAAGAAAATCTGGGTACCTAAAAAGAACATAATATCTACTGCATATCTCCTTCCTTGGAAAAAGCAGCCAGCATCAATGGTATTTAGACAATGGATGCTTGTGACACATGATGGGAAGAAGGTCTATGTTCCTAGATCTTCAAAATAAGAAGGGAGGATCAGTAACTTTTGGAGACAACTAGTAGGGCAAAATAATTGAAATCAGCAAAGTCGATAGAAGTAATGATACTGATAATGAAACCCTATCAGTACCCTTAGTTGATAATGAAGATGTGTCACCATCAGATGCTCCTCTAGATAAAGTATAAGATATTCCTGAAAATCTTAGTTTGAAAAAGGGCTGGAAATATAAATCTTCTCACCCAGAAAATCTAATTATAAGAGAAACTTCAAAAGGTGTGAGAATTAGGTCTAAATTCAGAAGAGAAGCAAATGTAGCTTTTATTTCTGAAATATAGCCTAAGAAAATTGATGAAGCTCTTCAGGATGAAGCTTGGATTTTAGCTATGCAAGAAGAGCTGAACAAATTTATAAGGAATAAAGTTGGTCTTTAGTTCCCATACCCTCCAAAAAGTTTATCATAGGAACCAGATGGGTTTTTTAAAATAAACTAGATGAGTCAGGTAGAGTAAGTCGTAACAAAGCTAGATTAGTAGCTCAAGGCTATAATCAACAAGAAGGAATAGACTATAATGAAACTTATGCTCCTATAGCTAGATTAGAAGCTATTAAAATTTTGCTTGCATTTGTTGTTTGTCATGATATAAACTATTTCAAATGGATGTAAAAAGTGCCTTTTTGAATGGTTTTATAGATGAAGAGATTTATGTAAAATAACCTCTTGGTTTTGAAAATTCTAAGAAACCAGATTATGTTTATAGACTTCATAAAGCTTTGTATGGTTTGAAGCAAGCTCCTCGGGCTTGGTATGATCTTCTAAGTTCCTTTTTGATTGAAAATGGTTTTAGTAGAGGACATGTAGATAAGACTTTATTTAGAAAATGTATTAAAAATAATGTCATCATAGTACAGATATATGTTGATGATATTATTTTTGGTGTAACTTCTAAAAAGCTTTGTTCTAGTTTTGAGAATCTGATGAAAAGTGAATTTGAAATGAGCATAATGGGTGAATTAAAATTCTTTCTTGGTTTACAAATTAAGCAAACCGAAGAAAATATTTTTATTCATCAATAGAAATATATCAAATAATTGTTGGTTAAATATGGAATGGAAAAAGTGAAACCTATGTCAACTCCTATACATCCTTCAAACCTTTTATCTAAGGATGAAGCAGGTAAGAAGGTTGATCAAACCTTTTTTAGAGGAATTATTAGTTCTCTACTTTACCTTATAGCAAGCAGACCTAATATTTTGTTTAGTGTCTATTTGTGTGTAAGATTTCAAGCAGATCCTAGAGAATCTCACTATATTGCTGGTAAAAGAAATTTGAGATATCTATCAGGCTCTACTGATCTTTGCTTAATGCATAAGAAGGGTAAAGATTTTAGGTTAATTGATTATTGTGATGCTAATTATTTTGGAGACAGGATTGATAGGAAGAGTACAAGTGGAGGTTGTCACTTTCTTGGCCATAATCTAGTTTCTTGGTCAAGTCAAAGACAAAGTTTAATTGCTTTATCTACTACAGGAGCTGAATATATGTCAGCTGCAAGCTGTTACTCACAGACATTATGGATCAAGCATCAGTTAGAAGATTATGCAATACAAGAAGAACAATTCCCAATTTTCTGTGACAACACAAGTTCTATCAACCTATCGAAGAATCCAATACAACACTTAAGGGTAAAGCATATTGAAGTTAGACATCATTTCCTACGAGACTATGTATAGAGGAGAATCGTTAGTCTACAATTTGTTGAGACAAATTATCAATGGGCAAATATCTTCACTAAGCCTTTGAATGAAGAAAGATTCAAAGAAATTATATGAAACTTGAATATGATAATGTTGAGTGACCAATCGTCTGACATGTCATGACCTAGATGATTTTCTTAGTGAAGAAGATAAAAAGCCATAAGTTTTCAAGAAAACAGTAACGGTAAGTTACATACAGTAATTTTTTAAGAGAAGATATTATAGGGAAATCTTTTCAAAGATTTTAGAATATCACTTACTCTAGAATATTCTTGAAACACTCTGAAATCGACTTTTGCAGAACTCTCAACAAAACATTTCATTGCTCTGTTCTTGATATCAAGTTCTTTTTGTTCACATTTTCATCTTCAGATACTAACATCATTACTTTGAGAAAAATACATTTGTGTGTTTAGTTTTTATTGTCTACAGATCATAAATGGAGCAATCTATGATTTATGGAAGACATGTTGATTTCGACTCTTTGAAGCAGAACCAGATGGACATTGAACTAGAAATTGATGCAGTAGGATGGAAAATTTTCTTTCAGGTTCGTGAAAAAGTCTATCTGAATGAAGTATATGAGTTTTGGAAGAATGCAAAAGTAGTAGACGATACCTTAGTATCAATGGTGGATAGATTGTCCGTTATTATGACACTGGAGTTAATCGAAAAAGTTAGAGAGTGTCCATGTGTTGGAGCACAGTTGTCTCATAACACAAGATGGATGACTTAAGGCAGTGTAGAGAAAGCACACATCAATCGACAACTCTATGGAAGTAGTGACCCAAAGGAGAAGAACGTGTCAACTCTTGTTCCGAAGGCTAGGGTTCTACAAGCGCTACTTTTTCATTGTGTTTTACCAAGAATAGGCTCAAAGAACGTTATGATGACTATAGATGAACAATGCTTGTTTCATCTACTCAATCATCAACCTATAAATCTTCCACACTTAATTTTAAGGTACATGATGAAGTTGAAGAGAGATTCTAATGCCTTACCGTATGGTATGCTACTGACAAGGATCTTTAGAGATTCTAGAATTCTTCTTGATAGAGGAAACAAAATGAAGATGAATATAAAAAACATCATTAATGCAACCATTATTTGTAGAATGGGATTGAAGTATTAAGAAAAGGAGGATACAGATTATATGGCAAAAGTAAGGGCTAGGGGGAGCTTATTGTCAGATGTAGCTGGAGTGAGAATGTTAAACCTGCAAGGAAGACAAAACCTCAATCCACAGGAAGAATATCTATTAAAGAAAAGAAAGATAAATCGTCAGATGTATCAATAAAAGCTAAGACAATTGCACAAAGAGAAGAAAGTCAGGTGAAATAGTCTTTAAAACAAGTGTCATTGAAGAGAAAGAGGGAGACACTTTATTTCGACAAATCCAAACAGTCAAGAAGGTCATCAAGATTATTAACCTTACGTCAACAAGAATAGAAGAAAGGGAAAGGTTTGACTCTTGGTGAAGATTCTAAAAAGATAGAGAAAGCACCACAGGCGACTAGATCTTTGGTATCAATTTTGTAAGATCAGTTAGCAAAATCAATTAAAGAGACAGAAATTAAGAGGAAGTTTGTATTTGAAATGAAGAAACCTCAACTACAACCTCCTTCTAGACTAGCAGAAGAACATAAGAATTTGAAGACCAGTTAGAAAAATAATACTTCATTTGATGTTCAATGGAAGACAAAATCAGTTGAACACATATCAGCACATTATATTCCTTAACCTATCAGAAAGGAGGATTTAAGAATAAAGGTGATTGAACAATCGGTACCTGTTTGAAGTAGAAGCTCAATCATCATAAAAGAATCTTTGAAAAGGTTAATCAAGGTACAAATCGAACCAATACTGATCAATAATCAATCAATACATCTTTTAAATCATGAAGAAAAAAGATTATATAGTATTATGTGAGATGGAAAGTCAGAACCATATCCACTGAAGATGTCCAAGGATCGGTATACTATTTGTTGGACCAATGGTGGTTGACAGATTAAATCCCTTTATGTTTTGATAATAATAAAATATCTAGAATTAGTTAAGAGATTATTGCAGGTATTATTCGATGAAAGAATCGTGCAAATCAAGAGAAGCAAGTGTTTAATCAATGAAGATTCAAGATGGGAGTTGCCTACTAAAGGA